>JAFHBV010000063.1:0-173329 GCA_019022785.1 Pseudomonodictys pantanalensis
GCATTTATAAAGAAGATACTAAAGAAGTAATATAAAGAGTAGATTTAATACTTAAATATAATAAGAATAGGCTTATAAGATCTAGTAGACTGTTAAAGAGAGCAGAATAACTTTAGTAGCGAGTTATAGAGAGATATTAGGATATTATCGTATTATCAGAATTATAATTAATTAGCTTCTGCCGTTAAGAAACGTTAGATAAATAAAGAACGTTACTAAAAATACAGTAAGTAATATAGTAAAGAAATACTACTCTCTTACTTTATTATAAAGTAGATAAATAGCTTATTAATAATAATAATAATATTATTAATAACTTTAAGCTTTAATATATATATATATATCTTTATATTTAACTATTACTTTCTCTTTAATTATAATTATAAGTATAGACTAAGCTTTAATATATATAAATTTATTAATAACTAACTCTTATTATTATAAGAACTTATAATAAAATTTTTAAAAAGCTAAGTATAGATAAAAGTAGTTTAATACTAAAAAAAATAGTATTTATAAAAGAGATACTAAAAAAGTAGTATAAAAAATAAATTTAATACTTAAAAGTAAAGAGATTAGAGTTATAAAATCTAATACTAAATTCTTAAAAAAAATAAGATAACTTTAGTAGTAAATTATAAAAAGATACTTAAGAGTAAGATTAATATAAAGATTAATAAAAGATAAGAAATACTTAAAATATTATTATATTATTATAAAATATAATTAAATAGCTTTTACTATTAAGAAATATTAGATAAATAAAGAATATTACTAAAAATATAGTAAGTAATATAGTAAAGAAATACTACTCTATACTTATAATATATTTAAAAGTAATAGCTTTTACTTATACTTATTATTAGACTAATTTCTTAAATTATATTAATATAATTAGCTATTATTACTAATACTTACTATTTAAATAACTTCTTTATAATTTTATATACTATAAGATATTATAGCTTATTATATTTTTTCTTATATTAGTACTTATATTACTTATAATATAGCACGTATAAATACCTTATATATTTATATATCTTATCTATACTTTAGCTTTAAGTTATGTCTAGAGACAGGCCTTAAGACTACCCTTATGTTTAACTCTAGAACTAACTATAGAATTAGCCTTAACCTTACTATTAACCCTGCCTGCCAGCAGCTTGCCCTTAACATCGACCTCAGCCTCGACGAGCCTGAATAAAGCTGAAGTCGTAGCCTTAGAGACCTCCTCATCTACCTTGGTTACGTCCACTACCTCGTCTATTTTAATTGGCTCTGGGTCCTGTTGGAGGATTGAAACCTCCTAATCCTTAATTTAGCGCCGACATTCTCGTTAAAGAAGATAACTCAGTGAGAATTTAGGTGTCAGACGAAGCAAGGTGCGGGGCGAGCAAATTTTCATGGATTTGTGTGGCGCCCCTGCCACAGGTGTAGAGGAGGAATGCGCACCCCCTTTCACTAGCGGAGGGGTCATACAGACTAGCGAAATCGCAGTGTTCTTGCCACATGCTAATCTTTTCCTAGAGTAGCAACGCTGACTCGTTGCAAAGTTGTCTGTCCAGTGGCACTGTCTGACCTCATGCTTCTAAGCCACAAAAGTGATCAATGCCAATGTACAAGGTTTTGCAATCACCAGCTGTTGAAGCGAACGGACTGGAATAAGACCTGTTGATAGTTACTATGACATGAATGTGTACAAACTGCTCTACCACGTCTTTCTAACGGAGCTTCGCCGACTACAGCCATCCTGGCCAAACGAGATTACGGGCTGGATGCACAGCAGTCCAGGACTAAGCGTTTGGATCAACGGGCTTTTGAAAGGGTCCTGCATCTGGCCAGGGATCACCACGCCATGCCTCGATCGTGGAAGCTCGTAGCTTTCGTTCGAACCAACCGTCTAGATTTGTGTGTCAATCCGTTTCTTTCTTTTTTTTTTCTTCTGTTTTGGAACGGGACGGCTGCATGCCGTTTTAGGTATGTACTTACATTCTGCATACCATGCGTAGCTGTCCGCATTCATCGTATACGTTTCGTCATTGAAATTTGCCTCGTCAGCTGCAAATTTTGCGGCATTGTACCATCCATACTTCTCCTCTGGGTCTTGTACCCGTTGATATGTGTTGGGTCCCGTTTGCTTGTCGATAAAGGGGTTGGTGCCTCCGATCCATGCGATGTGCGAAAGCTCGTGGACGAGACGGGAAGCTAAATAATATCTCAGTATTGCTCTCACGATTGTGTGTGATGATTGACATTACAATCACAGCCTTCGTAGCCGTCGTCCAGTTTGAGTAGGGATTCTAGCCCACCTGGGGGCTTTTGATTATCGTTAAGGCGGTTTTTAACCTCATCCTCGTCGGCTTCCAACCAAGATTTTCGCTGGTCAAAGCGAGCTGTCTGATAGAAGAGGTCGCATACATTTATGGTCGTTCTGCCAGTTGCCATCAGCAAAGATTGTCAAGGTCAGGTGCTGTATGTACCTGTATTTGCCTTGCGATGGCGGATCGTTGTACTTGGTGAACACCACCGTTTCCCCATTGCATCCTGGATCATTGTTGTCGCATCTGATCTCAACCATGCCATCCGGTTTATCTGGCCTACTTCCTTCACCAGGCTTCTTGGCGATGTCATCCATGCGGTCGAACACGTCTCGGACATGCTGCACCCGCGCTTTCCCAAAGTCGTTCTTGAAATATTGTACGTATGCAGGGTCATCTCTGTTAACTTCTGTCTTGACGACTGCCGATGGTGACCCATTTTGCGTATATCGGTCGTAAGTGGTGTGTATACGGTCCCTTGCATCAGCAATGAGCTCCATGGAGCCATCCAGGGCTCGGTATATGAATTCATATTTCATCTCCTTCGGATTCTGTGGGTTGGGATCATGGCAAGCCTCGTCGGGCCTTAGGTGGAGGTTACGAAGTCAGTAACATTGCCTTAGCCACAGAAGCCGGGAAATGGACATCCACTTCGCACCTGGGAGCTACGCACCATGCAAGGATTTCCTGTTCGTCATCGTCAGGAAATCTCCATTCCGGGCCGTCAGCACGTGCTCGGAGAACAAGTGAAAAACATAACGGAAGGTTCAAGAGAAACCAGCAAATCATAGTGAACTTAGTCGACATGCTGAACCGTATGTTAAATCGTCCAAAGTGAAGCAATCTTGGAGAGAGAGGCAACTTGAAGTTCGATGATTTAGAAGCTATACGTCGTAGGTCGCAGTTCTGGGGCACAATATGTACTTGGAATTCCAGTGAGGGCCAATTCAAACATCGCCGTAACTGACCAGGTGTTCTTTCTGAATGCGGTACTGCAAGGTTCAGGTGATCCTTGACATCATACAAGCGGGCACTATATGGTATCTTGCCAGTTTTGCCATCTTGCAGTGGCAGATGCGGCACACGCCTAGGATGCGGCGAAGATTTGCTTAGTTGAGAGGCTCGATGAAGAATTGTGTTACGTGTTTGGACGTACTCGCGTGGCGTCAAAGTGATTCTGGACAGATGATCTCTGTGCCAGGCCACAAAACCGACCTTCATCGTACGCCGCCCCGCTGAAACCGCCAGTCTCGGAAGTGACTATAGATCCATAAATCGGCCTGGACACGTATGGTGCATCGGCATGAGTCGAATAGCGAATGCAGTTAATTGATACAGCGATGTGGTTGCGCTCAGGCCAAGCGCACTAGACGTCACTTCCGAAGAAGTCTACACGTTGAGGCAAAGTTCTCAGCGCCCCCAAAGTGTCATCTGGGATACAAATGCTACTACATGCCCTTTGCAAATCCTAGAATGAGCATACTATTCACACTCGCAATAACTTATGTCCTCGCCCAACAACATTAAAATGAAAATCTTTCATACTGCCAGCATAGCGCTTGCGCTGTCTCGGACATCAGTCACACTCAAGACTCCCCATGAACTCAAACGTCGCAATACGCCAAACCTATCGACTGCACTGCTTAACGCAGCAAACGTATCTTGCGACGACCCAATCTTCACGGAGCCAAGCCAGAGCACTCCAGATTATCGCTGGGAGCGGTCAGGAGCTGGGGACCTGATGGCGGCAATTGCTCTCCACTGGGCACAATTTGATGAGAATGGAAGACATCCGAGTATTTCGACATACGTAGCATCTCTAGCAGGACTGGAGTCTACAAGCTTCCGATGCGACGACATTACTGCCGAGAATGACTGCTCGAAATATCAGGCCTCTTGC
Organism: Pseudomonodictys pantanalensis; assembly: GCA_019022785.1. NCBI lineage: Eukaryota > Fungi > Ascomycota > Dothideomycetes > Pleosporales > Parabambusicolaceae > Pseudomonodictys > Pseudomonodictys pantanalensis. The sequence continues at coordinate 4,222 of JAFHBV010000063.1, forward strand.
GTGAGTCCCCTTACGTTCACGATTTGTGCTTGCCCCAGACCTGACACGTCTAGGATTCCGAGCTCGGTCCTGCAATGAATGAGATTCTGCGAAGCATGTCGAATATGCACAACGTACGTAGCGAACTGCGGCGAACCTACGGCACACTAATAAATAGAAAGTACTACAAAGAAATCGTGGACAGTGCATTGACGAAAGCGTCGATCGACGCGTCCAGATCGGCTTTCGATCTTGCGGCGGATGCAGTCGAGTATCGCAAGCCAGACAAAACACTCGAGATTGTTTCGGAGATCCTTGGCATCGCAATGCTACCCGTAGGTGGGGGTGCTATGGTGACATCGATGATCAGGCAGGGTGTGACGAACGCTGCGGCTCAGGCTTCAAAGCTGTCTGGTGATTTCACACGATTCTGGGAGAAGGCCACAAAGGGATTGAACTTCCAGGCCGCCAGCTTTGGCGTCGAGATGGCTCTCATGACCTCGCAAGCTCTGGCGAAGGGAGCAAATCCGATGTAAGCAAAACTTGGATCCATTTGTTTCGTATGCTGATCATATTCAAGTGACGGTGCACTTGGTATGTTGCAAGAGATCAACACTTTTACTGACCTTGGAGTTTCGGTGTTGGAGGGTTGGGAGACCGGCATCACCAACACGGCCGCTAATCTGTTTACCGGCAAGATGGCCGACGATGAAGAGATAGGTCCGGGAGCATCGAATCTCGCATCTTTACTCCATGCCATGGATGATGGTCTTTGGCTCGATGGGTTGCCCACGTCCAACGCTCAACACAACGCTGTCTCCCAGTACCTCGCGTGGGCATTACCATTGGCCGAGATGATGAATGACGCAGTGCGCCCGACCATTATGTGGGTCCCCATTGGTGTTACTATTCTCCTGCAATAAAGATTGGTGCTGATGAATACTCTAGAATGAGGCCTTACGCGTGTGATGATAGCGGAAAGGCAGCAGCAGACACAAGTTTCCAGAGCATGATCCAAGGTTTCGCGTCAGATGTCGCAGTTTCGTTAACAGAAGCCCCAGGGATTTGCTTCTATGTTGTCGATGCGAACCAGAACGCAGGGCAGGAAGAAAGGCCATATCATGAAACTCCCTACTACAAGCCTGGTTTATTGGAACTGAAAGGTATTAACCACAATAGCATGGATTATCCTCAAGGCCAACCGGGTAAATGGGGAAACATTACTTTTGAGAATTATGTGAGGAGGTGAGCAAGCACCCTGACGGCCGTGACTTCGACTTGGTTCTAACCCTGCGTAGCTCATATCTAGGTTGGAAAAACAATGGGGGAAAGAACGATGTCCCCAAAATCGACCTCAAAGTCCAGTCAGCTGATGGGGAAGATAGTATTTGGACAAGACCTTTCGATGCCCCTGGACAATGGAATTCGTTCTTCATTGTATGTGGCACTGATGATCCAGCTACCCCAATCGAAGCAGGCCAAGATACTAAGGATATGGACCTGATCATGAAAAACCTCAATGCTGTCCACACTGATGTAAGTGGTATCGATTCAGTCGTTGCTGCCCGCTAACATTGTTTGGCGTAGTGGACCAATACGGCGAATCGAACAGCCAGACCCTTTCCTTGCGCCCAGTGAACTTCTCGTTTGGGGACCACATGTGAATCTCGGAAGTGGAGCTATGTTCGCATGCAGGGGTGACAAGACCCCAAGCGGGAATATCCTTTGAATAGCCATTCTTTCCCCGTAGTGAACAATGTGAAAATCTTGGCTGGTTCAAACTCGGCATTTCAATGAAAGTCATTGCCCCGACAATATTTGGGCGGTACTGGCACCCCGTTCCTTCTATGCCAGACTCTAGGGCCTCTGATTCTTCCTTGTTGGTTCGTGAGCGTGATGTATTGCGATGCACATTTTGATCGTGAACGTGTTGATGTTGGCGGGAAGACCTCGATAAATTTCTCGCTGGGCCAAAGAGGATCCGCCACCGTTCCATTCCAGCACCATTGCACTAACTCACTGTGACGAGCGTGGACACTTGGACACAATTCGGCTAGATTCAAGAAAATTCCCTGCACAACCTTAGAGGTCACCCCATGGATCTCTAAGGATTGTAGGCGTAACCATCCGTGGCTCAGAATTGGCGCAATATACTTTCTGAAACGTTCATCCATGGGAGATGTTTCCTCACGCATTAGATTCGAGACGAGATGGTCGAACATGCTCAGACATCTTCCATTAAGGGGTGTTGTTGTCGCGCCGCCGTGTTCCAGACGAAGATGGCGCGGCTTCGTAGCCGCAATGAATTCCGCCCATTCTTGGTAGACTTCGTCTTCGAATGTGGCGCTAGAAGGGAGCTCCTGTTGCGAATGTTGCTGACCCTGTTTGCGAAGGAGTAGATAATCCAAATCGCGGCACCTGACTTGCAACTCCCTGGTCAACAGTCCACGCATGCAGCCAGGCCTGACCTGATTCGGGGCGGAGTCGGGAGGCCAGTTGTCCTCAACATTTTTGGGATGTAGATGCGTGGGAGCCCGGTCTGGGAGCCCGAAAAGGTAGTGGTAATCCAAGCCACCCTCCAACTTTCCAGGTTCCACAATATTGTATAGAATGAGTTTCGACAGCCGAGCTTTGCCCTTTCCATGAAGAATTGCTGCGGCAAAGGCATACGGCATAACGCCGCCCAGGCGTATGGTTGTGGCGCGGGGGAAAAGAGGTTCTGGTGTAGCCGTAGTGAGCGACCAGGTCAGTCGAGCAAAGCCGGTATCGATGTCGACACGTGTCACATCCGTGAGAAGACAGAATAGTTGCAGTTGCCTAGATAGATGATCGCGTGTCTCAGCGGCTGCGTTGTCACGGCGATGCATACCCAGCGTCCATGAGAATGACCTCACGCACCCGGCGTAGTACGGCGTGTGGAGGAGCGTGTTAATGAGACGATCCCTTTCGCGCTCCACTTTTGCAGGATTTCTGTGAGCCCAGGAAAAATCGGCCGCGCAGTTCCTATCAGGAATTCGATAATGATGAAGACTACCGTCAATATACTGGTAGAGCAGAGCCGAGGACAGTCGATGGAACCGCCGTGATAAGAGTGATACAACTCCATGGAGACAACGTGGTGAAAGATCGGAGAGGACAAGGAGCCAGATATCGTCGCTGAGACACGCCGCGGCGAAACTTAAGCTAGATGGGAGAGGGAATGCGTTGGTGGTTTCGGCGTCAGGATCCGGGACTTCCAAGTCAGGGAATGGAGGACAGGCACATCCTACAAGCAAATGGTCATGAGCCCAAAGATCGGGCCAATACTGAGAAGCCATGTTTTCGAGAGGGCTATCTGGTGGGCGGAAAAGAAGAGAAAGGACAGTTCGCAAGAAGTTCGGGGTCGGGAGGTGCAGATGAGTAGCTGCGCCGCATGCGCCCCGCTATGTCTGCGGGCGAATGTGGCGTCGCAAACAAACCAGCAGCCCCGAATGTCCAACACACGAATCGTGAATTATGATGCAATGGCGGGCGGAAAGGCTCATCGCCGCAGCGACTTGTTTGAGAAAAGCGGCAGAGTTGCAGGATCCAGCGATTATGACATATTTGCCGAATCTGGATGAAGCCGTCATCCGCTTGAAAAGCCTCTCTTATGCCCCTCAACACATGTCACCTTCCTTGCGATATAATCTCCCACCTCTTTCGGTATGGTAAGTCGTCCTACCGTATGATTGCACAGGCGTAACGTGCCCAGATGCTACTCTCTTACTGGACTATACTTATATCCGGTCTGTCGGGACGGTCCTTTGCTGCCGATTCCAGCACCACACTTTTCACTACCACCTTCAACAGTCCTACGATCAGCGGGACCGCCATGAGTGAGACCTCGAACGCCACCGCCTCCACACAATTACCGCCAGAATCTCGAAATGGGACAGGAAGTAATCCCGATATGGAATATCCGACACCGCCTCCGATACCAGCATCTGACTTCAAGAACATCACCTTCTTCGCTAACAACAGATGCTCCGGCGGAGGAGCCAACGCCGCTATTACCGTGAATAACACTAATTTCGACGATACTTTGTGCGCCATCAATCCTCCAGGGGATACGGGAATGCCGCAATACGTCGATCTACAAGGAAATGGAGCCGGATTCTTCATGGTAGGCCATATTTATGGGTGCCAACTTCATTGGTATTCAGGCCCTGGTTGTGATCCGAACACCCATGCAGGATTCATGGTTGCGGGGGAGCAAGAGGAGGGTTGTCAACATCCCAAGGACGAGCAATGGAACGTCATCAAGAGTCTTAGGTCGTTCAGTTATGTGTGTGGCGACGGATCCTAGCGACGGGCAACCATGTTTTGTATAATACGTAGTCGTTTCGTTTCGTTTCGTGTGCCGAGTGTTTGCATCAAGGTTGCGCAGTTGTCGATTGTGATTTCAATGAATGAAAAACGTCATAAAAAGAGGATGTGGGGCCTCTCTCACACCCTTCGACTTGCCCTTCATCCTCACATAAGCCTCGCCCACAACCCGATAAGAAACAAACCCATTGTCCACCTCCATCCCTTTCAAAAACCTCGACATGCTCATTTCGTCTTTAATCTCTTTCTTCTTGACCACGGTGGCGGGATCCAGTTCGTTATCGGCACAAGGGCGCAAGATTACGGGTGTACTCATGCCCTCCAATATGCAAATGTGATCGCCTGGTTGCGCTTGCGGATGAGCCATGCCTACATGACCCCAGCTCGTCGTCATCAGCCGCATACCGCCTTTGAGTACGGTCTCGATGTCGATCATGTACTTGTCCATCTTTTGGGCGAAGTCTGTTTTGTTCCCGAGGTGATAGCTCAAGCGCTTGTTTCATTTCCAGGTGTGGCCGTAATAATGGCGCATCCAGACGGCGAAGCGCACGCCTAAAGTTGCGGGTACCAAGTCAGCATCAAACACTGTCTTGGACACAAAAGCGGAGAGGTGGATATCAGCTTCATACCCGCGAGTTACGTACCGCATATTTCGAAATCCAGATTAGCGAGGAGCCATTTGCTTAGCATAGGATGGGAGTCCCTTATGACATCCACGGCTCTTTCGCGGCGCAGACAATGAAGGTCTCCGCCGCTTGGGGGAGGCTCTTGATTTTTATCGTCATTGAACATAACTTAGGCATCCTGTAGTGCCCCAGCATGGCGGTGTCCAGCGTTTTCGTAGGCAGTAGTAGTCACTTTCGGTTGTTGCATTTCGCCGGCAGTCGTCTCGCGTCCAGCATACCGGTGCTGAGCCTATCCACGGTACCGTAAATTCGTCCACTAACACACAGGATGTCATCTTCGACTCTGATACTGGATGAGTTGTCTATCTTGACAAATTCAGTAGCCAGGTCGTCCTTGTACTTGTTGCTGTTATCGAGCACTGACTTCAATTGTCAGGGCCTCTTCACCGCTGCCAGAACCCAGGATGGCAAGTCTGACCTCCTTGAACTACCGTTGCCTCGAAGGCAAATTATGTCTAGATTGCCAGTAGCTCAAATCATGGCCGCAGCAACATCGGTAAAGACTCTTTCCACCGGCAGTATGTAGTTTGGGACAGGAATCAAGAAGGATGTGTCCGAGGTAATGCCTAATAGTGCGTACACATGGTCTCTCGGGTCTTTGGCCTTAGATCGTCTGCTGTCAATAAGAGCTTTGATCAGCGGCTTCGAGTCCCCGCTAGCTAAACTTTTATTCCATGCCCAGAAGTCGAAGAGTTCACCGGTCCTGCGGGGATGCACTGTGAGTTCGGGATTGTTGCGCCTGTAAAACATGTCCATAATATCCTTCTTGCCCCAGAAAGCAGTCTCCAGGTCCGCCCAGCTAGTGGACCTGTTCCCACAATGGATTGTGACATCGCTGCTAGCAACGATTTCTTGGATAATCCATACCCTCTTCCAATACTTTCTGGCAAACGGATCGTCGAATGCTCTCCACGCCCCGGCAAAGATACTAGGTGGAGCGTCTGCAGAGCGCTATTTCATGGCTTCGACATACGCCTTGTTGGGTTCAGAGTTTGTATATGGCTTCGAGAGGACTCCTAGGAGATCCACGGCTAGATTGCTGTTTCCTGATTCAGACCCTAGCCAAACCACGACCTTCTCGGCGCGAGCGTAGATCGACCTCATCTTTTGAATCTGCTGGATCTTTTCCTCTCTGTCTTGTTAATTAATGCAAGTTGCATCTATCCAAAGTTTTGCGTAGTCTCTCTGCTCCGTCCGAAGTCGTCTTAAGGCGCCATTCAAGTTCGCAGTCGCGTTGAACTTGTGTCCGTCGATCGCGATGGGAACCGTTTCGTCTGGATTCCCTCAAGTATAGGATAGTGCTGTGTATGCTGGAGCATTAAAGAGACTGATTGACTCCAGGGTGCACACGATGGGTCCTTCGTAGACAGTAATCGGATCTGGCCGTCTGCATTGCTGAGCGGTTGATAGGTCAAAGGACCCGAAAGTCGGTTAGGATTCGACCTAAGGTCATCAAACTCCTCGTAAGGCTCGGGTTCAAGGTATGGCATGGAGCCTCGCAACGTCTGCAACGACTGTGCGGTAGGCACGGAGACCGATAACTTTCGTCGATCGTAGAACATCTGAAAAGTTGATGTGTCAAACGGGTCATTCGCACCGGACTGCAGTGAGGTTTTCAGCTCTTTGCGCATGCGCCATGCTTCTCGCAGTGGCATGGTGGCAGCTTGATCGTAGGCAACCTTGATTATTTCTTGAGTGGCCTCACTCAGCGACGTGAATCAGTGATGGATATCGATATCCGGGTAGCATTCGACGCGAAATACCCATGGCGTGCCTTGTTCCTTGAGGGAATCCAAGGCATCGTCGCATCTGTCCGTATCATATCGTATCACAGCCTCGGGTCCAGGCGTGTCCATCCTTGGCAGCAGAACGGTCGAAACCTTCTCATCGCCATGCGGCGTATATGCACCCAATCGTAGATGGATTCTACGCGGGCATGACTGAATGTTAGATCGAGGATAAGGACCTTTAGGAGAGAGGACCTTCAGGAAGGGAGGACAGGACGCGTCAAACTTTGGATGGAGGCTCATGGAGCGACTGAGTTTGGACCTAATTGGGTTTAGCGTCTGCCAAAACCCTGGCCTCTCCACGAGTGTCCTCAACCCACCTTACGGGGGCCCAGTTTGTAGGAGGTGCTCCCAGTAGCTGCCCAATCCTGGGACTGACTTATGTGTAAATATATACTTTCAACTAGGAGGTAGGTGTATCTAGATGCTTTAATAGGGCAAGTTTACATTCTCTACTGTACACACGCGCACCTTTTCGCACTGAGGAGGTAAGAATATTCGCCAGCATTTTTCAAAGACCATCCACGCCCCTTCCCTATCGAAACCTTTCAAACAACTCTTCCTCCTTCATCTTCCTCCTCACGAGCTCAATGACTTTCTTTCCATACACCTGTTCCGGTTGCTCGTCCCCCTTCAGCACCTTCTGCTCATGCTTTGCCGCCTCTTCCTTCGTCATCAAAACCAGATCCCTCATCTGCAAAAACGTATTCCTCTGTCCAGGCGTGCTATCATCGATGAAATTCTTTGTAGGCTTCTTCCACCTCACCAAACACAGCCTTGTCGCCAATCCACTGATCACACTGCGACCGTGGTATACCTCTTCAACAAGATACCCTACATCGTTCGGCGTTAGAGGGATCTTGAGGCCCTGCGATTCGAAGCCCAAGGACTTCGCGATGCGCTCTTCGCAGCCTTGTAGTGTGCCTAGGATCCCGTCGTACATCCTGTCCCGGGATTTCGACGCGAGGTATTCGTGTGGATAGCCCGCGAGTTCCAGAATGACATGGTTCGCGACCGCAAGACCGAAGATTGCCGGCATGGTACCGAGTACTGGGAGTATCCTGACGCGGAAATCTGGCAGCACACCTAGATCGCCAACGCTTCCCTTTGCGAACTCTTCTTCGGGCAAAGGTAACAGCTGTGCCTTTCCTGGTCCAGGCTTTTCGGTTGAATACACAACCGGAATACCATCCTTCACGCCTAAAACTCTCAGTCGCCTCCTCGTTGATTTTGACAGCGGATCATCCGTACTCGTGGAGATGTCTCCAATGAAGATCTTCGTAGGATCAGACTTGCATCCTGCGCCCATGGACGAAATAATTTTCAGTCCCTTCTTATGACAGTAATGAAGAAGCGCGACCTTGCTGTCGATGTTGTCAATAGCATCTATGACAAAGTCCGGCTCCTGGCCATTCAGATGTGCTAGCTGGTTGGGAGCATTGTGCTCGTTGAAGAGCTCGTTGCGGCACTCAAAGTGCGTCCAGGGTGTGATTTGCTCGAGGCGGCGGCGTATGCAATGCACTTTCGGGGTCCCAACGTCCGCTAGCGTGGCGATCGCGTGACGGTTGAGAGAAGAAAGAGTTACCTGGTCGAAGTCGATGAGTCGTATGTTCGAGACACCGGAGCGGGCAAGGGCGGCGGCTGCATGTGAGCCTACGCCGCCGCAGCCTACGACGATGATGAAGGAGGCACGTAGTTTAGCGAGGCCTTGGTCCGTGAGGAAGACGCGATTCCGAGCTAGTTGTTCGAGTATGAGGTCTGATACCGGTTCAGTCTGGGATCATAAGAAAATGTGAGATTTCTGAGTGGGATTACCGTCGTCGTAGTCACCCTTCCGTGCTCTAGCAGCGAGCTCCATGCTTCGCTTGTCCTCTTTACTCACGGGAAAAGCATCGGATGCCGCGCCGTACTCTGTCAGCTATGGAAGTTAGCATAGTATATCGCTATCTTTATGGACTGGCAAAAATAAAACTCAATTATTAAGACTTACCCTTGTCGCGTGATGTTTATCATCAATATCGGGAATGGCGTCCTTCACTATCGCCACTCTGTACATACGCCGAGCTTTCTGGAATCCAAGTATCGCACTCCCAACAACGACGCCCGACACAACGGCAGTGGTAACCAGCTGCGCCTTGTGGTTGGCGGTCGCCCGAGTTACCCATGAAGACATTTCGACTCGTCCCTTCGTCTAACCGCGTTTCTAGCTCTTTTCTAAGTTGCAGGAGCCCATTGGGGTATGTACAAAGCGTGACAGGGGCCACCAACGGAGAATGGCGGGCGATGACTTCACGGTGTTGAGGCTCAAGGAATTATGAAGAAGCTGCATCCCACTAGACCCGGCTAAGCTAGCGCGCCTGCAGGGCTGAATTTCTCCTTCGAGCCATCCAGATGACCGCGAGGCCATAGCCGCCAGCGAACCATCCGCCTAGCAATCGACGCGTCTGAGACACTGCCCACGCGCAGTCTGCGCATCTGATCTCGAGGGAGAGCCCGAACTCCCATAAATCACTACCCCTGCCCCCAGCGCAGCCGCCCATCTTCCAGTCGCTACCTCAGGATCTCCTCCCCGTCCATCACCATGTCAAAAGTCACATTCGCCGTTATAGCAGCAGCAGCCGGCGCGGCAACCGGCGCAGCAGCAACAGCAGCTCTGTTTGCTACCAAGAAGAAAGAAACACCATCAGCCATCACAACAACGACAACCACTACCACCGTAACAGGCCCTCCTCGACCAGCACCCTCTCCAGCAGTCACACCTATCCCCGTCCCCGCAGCTCCAACCCGAAAACCCCTCGTCGATCCCAACGGCCTCTTCCAATACGGCTTCCCAGGCCCCGTAAACGACCTCCGCCCCGCCGCCTCCCTCACATCCTCCTTCGACCGCCGCACCCGAAACCCAGCATGGGTCGCCGAGCATATAACGCCCGAGTCCCTCGCGACGAGCAACGGCGACCGGAAACACAGTGTCTTCGTCGAGGACGTCTCAATCCCAGACATGTTCCGCGCAAAGCTCAAGGACTATTTCCGCTCGGGCTACGACCGCGGTCATCAGGTGCCTGCTGCAGACGCAAAGTGGAGCCAAGAAGCCATGGATGATACATTTCTGCTGAGTAATATGTGTCCGCAGGTGGGCGATGGGTTCAATCGGGATTACTGGGCGCATTTCGAGGACTTTTGTCGACGGCTTACGAAGAGTTATCCAAGCGTGCGGATTGTTACGGGGCCACTGTACTTGCCGAAGCGTGATCCGGATGGGAAGTGGAGGGTGAGCTACGAGGTCATTGGGTCGCCGCCTAATGTTGCTGTGCCGACGCACTTCTACAAGGTCATCTTCGCGGAAGACGGACAGGCCGGTGGCAAGGTTGCTGTGGGCGCTTTCGTGCTGCCGAATGCCGTCATTGCGAACAACAAGCCGCTGCAGGATTTTGAGGTGCCTGTGGAGGTGGTTGAGCGGGCGAGCGGTCTGGAGTTTGCGACAAAGCTAGACCAGTCACGGAGAAAACAGCTGTGTCAGGAAGTTAGCTGCTCTGTCATTGTGAAGGAGTATGCGGAGAGACAGAAGAGCTTCAGCAAGAAGTAGAGGAGTGCTGAAGCATGGACGTCTGTACCGTCCGTGTGTGTCACATCATATCAGCGTAGCATCAGTGGAGTACGTGTCCGTAATCGTATTTGCGAGTACCATGGATAGAGGTTTTCGCCTCAAGCCAAACCCGTCCCGTGGGTTGCCCTCCTTGTTGATACAGTATAATACAAGCCGTTGACCGTGCCGTCATGACCGAAAAGCCTGTCCATGCCGTCTATCAAATCCTTCTTGTGCCAACCGAGTATCCCACCGACAACGGGGAATTGGAGCCTTTCGAAGGACGTTGAGTGCTGTATCTCCATCCGCACCACCTGTCACAGCAAGCCTATTCCTTCGATTCCTTCATGCTTAGAGGCTCGATAGCCCAGCGCCTTCCTGCGACTCCTTTTGTATTCTCGCAACGTAGGTCTTCGACACGGTGTTCCAGGCTTCCATGTACTTGGCCATGCATTGGGTGAAGCATGATTCTTCGCCTTTGGAGAGCGAGGTGCTGGGCTTGGGGACGCAGCGCTCGAAGCAGTGCTCGTTGACTTTCTGTTCCAGCATGAGAACATGGTAATTGAAAAAGAATGGGGAAAAGAGCATACCTGTACGAGCATGCGCGCATTCTGCATGGCAGCTTCCTGCTGCACCTGGCGCATAATCTGCGTCTTGGGGTCGGCACCCATGGCCGCGCCGCCTAATGAGTCCATCTCGTCGAATGTGCGCTCAATCGAAGCTCCGCTAGCTTTTCGAAAGGAAGATTTTTTGATGTGTAGTGAAGGTCCTCAATAGGCCTGCAAAAAAGGGCACGACGTCAAGAAAGAGACCCCCGAAGCTCCGGGGCGGCGCCTTCTCGGCAAGGCAGGGTACGCACGAGCACCTCCAGCGCGGAAAGGCCACGCTCGCGGTTCACCACACTGCACCACCAAGTGAAGCCACCCACGACCATTCTTCCATGTCGCCCGCCCACCCCATTCTTCTCTTCTCATAGCTACTCCCCCGGCCCCGCTGCGGCGCGCTTCGCCTCCATTCTTCTTAGCAATTGCAGAAGCTTAGCCTTCCTCCATTCTTTCGGTTGGCGCCCAGCATCGTTACAGCGCGGGAACTTGGCATACTTTGTCGGTTGGAGCTTCGTTGGGTCGGGTGCAGCTTTGCAGTGAAAGCAATCATGCTGTTCCAGAGGCTAGCCGTGCTCGTGGGGAGCTTGGTGGGTGTCAGGGCGCTGGGGTTGAGCGAACATCCAGATATAAAGGCTATCTCGGTGGGTACTCTGTAATTGATGGCGGGAAGCTTTGCTGATGATGGATAGCTGCGAACACACAGCCTGGAACCTGTAAGTTCATGTGAAACCGCAAAATTCGAGCAAGGGACTGACTCTCCCAGCCGTACCTCGACTCAGACATGCAATCCCGTTGGTGGGACTTTGGCGGAGACACCATCATTCGCACCGACAAGTACATCCGACTCGCCTCAGACAAGCCCTCGCGCGACGGCTGGATATTCTCACGCGTCCCCTTGACTGCCACAAATTGGGAGGTACGTCTCCCCTTCTCGCGTCCAACCTCCACATACTCACGAGACCAGATCATGGTGGAATTCAAAATCTCGGGTCAAGGCAACCTCTACGGCGACGGCTTCGCAATGTGGCTCACCAAGCAGCGCGCCTCTCCCGGCAACGTCTTCGGTCACACCGACAAATTCGAGGGCCTCGGTGTCTTCTTCGATACCTACAAGAACAACCGCCCCGGTACCGTCTTTCCTTACATTATGGCTATGAATGGTGACGGCAATACCGCATACGACAAGGATAACGACGGCAAGGCAAACGAGGTGGCTGGCTGCTCTGTACGTTTGAGACACTCTTCGTAATTCGTGTCTTGAGGTGCTAACATAGTTACAGGCTCGCGGGATCCGCAACGCCCAAATCCCCACGAAAGCCAAATTCACCTACTTCCAAGACAAATCCCTGAAGCTTGAGCTCCAATACAAAGCCGAAGACGAATGGACGCCCTGCTTCGAAATCGAAAACTTCAAAGTCCCGCCCGTCGCATACCTAGGCTTCTCCGCCGAGACCGGCGAACTCTCAGACAACCACGACATCATCTCCGTCAAGACGCAGAACCTGTACATGCGGAGCGGAGGCGGCTCTTCGGCAGCCGGTAGCGCGGGCAAAACGGGCAGCAGCAAGGTTTTCACGCCAAAGGCGGAGAAGACTGGTGGCAGCTGGAGTTGGTTCTTTATGAAGTTTGTGCTGTTTGGACTGGCGGTGAGTGGTGCATATGTGGGGTTCACGATTTACCGGACAAGGCAGAGGGATCGCTTCTAGGCGCATCAACGCGGGGTTGGGAGTTGCGGAGGAAGCTGGATGAAAAGAACACGGCGCGACGGGCTTGTTCATGTACGGGTTGGATGTTGATGGGGAAACTTTTGGCCTGGGTGCGGGCTATCACTAGCGTTTTGTTTCCTATCCTATCGACACCGTTCATACTCTCCGAAGCATCAATCACGATACCACTCTACTTTAATCTACGTGCACAAGGTACCATTGCAATGGTTACTGCATGTCGCAGTGGCACACTCAGAAACAGACAGTGAAGCAAAAGCTCCAGTCATCTATATATGGTCCTCAGATCAGCTCTCCATTCCGTTCGCAATAGCAACAAACACAGCGTCTCCGCCACAACCTTTCGGTATGTCCGCAGAAACCTCCGGGCTGCTGTTAAACTTTGGCTTTTGGACAAAAATGCCCCACCGCGTGACCGGCAAGACATCATCACAGGACCCTTGACCCACCCTTTCAGGCGGCCGAAAATTCTCAAATCCCATATCCACCATTCCCATCTGCCACCCCAACCAACATACCACCCAACAACGACGACCAGTCACCCCGACACAGCAACACTCACCTCCTCAGCGACCGTGCACCCTGCAAGACACAGCGGCAGCCAAGTCAACGAGCGAAGGCGCTCGGATTGAAAACTACTTTGTAGCTCGTCATCAGCAGCACGCATTTTCAATCCTCGTTTTTACGCGAGAGATCGGATGCGGCGCTTCGACCCTTTTACTTTGTCCTCTTTGCGCGGTGGGGGTGGTTGGATCGAATGCGGCGTGTGGGGGCCGGGAGAAGAGCGTACGTGAAGGTTCGAGAGAACCGTGGACATCTTGGAAATGCCGCACTCCCTGCGATATCTGTTCACCAGGGGCATTGGAGGCTAGGGGTGATTAGGCCCAGGCGCTCCTTCCGTTGGTGGGGGTTTTCGGTCATTGGGATCTGGAGGTGTTAGGGAAGGCTGAAGGGGCTGTAGTGTCGATGGGAGAGTGGGCAGAGGTTTAGGGTATGGGGAGGAGAGAAAGGAGGGGGGAGATCCGGAGGCAATTGTTGATATTGTGGAGTGGGGTATGGTGGACTTACTCGCTGCTCATGGTGGATGAGAAGAGGAAGCAGAAGTAGACGCGAGGTTGAAGAAAGGCGCGCGACGTCACGAGCGGCGCTAGTACCAATTGGTTTGCGATTGACTAAGCAGCTCCTGGCAAACTTTGAGCCATTTTAGAAGCGTATACCCTCTAAGATATTGCTTTAGCTATTATATCAATCATATCTTAAAAACTTAATAATGATCTAAGAAATGGTACAGACGTCAATGAATATCTTTTAATATTATATTAGCTGAGGGCTATATAAGTGTGGCTATTAGCGCGTATGCGAGGCTCCAAGGATCCCTCAAGCGTCGGGCGGCCTCCCACTTCTCTCAGCATCGTGTGTCCATCCAGTCCAGCTCCCCAAATCGTGCTCGATACATAGAAATGGCTCTCAAAACCCTGCTTCTGGATTCTGCAAGGACAAACTTTTGGAGGGAACATTTCTGGCCTGCAGATGTCATTACAACGCTCATAACGGAAAGAAATGTTCGAAGACACCTGCGGTTGCGACTGAAAATTGCGGCGGACTACCTCGATCGGCTTATCATCACCGGTGCCTCCGAGACATTTCTGGACTCTATATTGGCTCGGGCCAGCCGACTCTTCAGTCTTGTGGTTCTTTGCGAGAAAGAACAGTTCATCTTCGAACTCCTGCGATGCGGCTTCGATGACAGCAGCCTGCCGTTTGACGAGTCGACCGAACTTCCAGATGGTTTGGTAGCTTCACCTGGATTGCTCCAGTCGCAATGGGGTCTTATCCCGCCTGTGTTTGTCCAAGGATCGGAATTGCACCTACATCCGCGCATAACACTTCCGTTCGAGGACGAAAGCGGTCTAGGTCCCAACGTCGAGAAGGTCAGGATCTTTTCATCTCATATGAGGATGGATTCAAGCTCCGTGCCTTCATACCCGGGTTCAAACTCCTTTCTCGACTTTGTCGTCGCCAGAAAGAAAGTTGGATCGCAAGCAACGTCAAGAAGCGATGCGTTCCATCGTGAAGCGACTGCCCTGAAGACGTTGCTGGCAGCGAACATAAAACATCCAAACATTGTAGAATTGTTCGCTATATATACCATCTCAACAGATCATTACATCATGATGTCTTGTGGTGACAGCGATTTGAGCAAGTTGTTCAAGGAAGATATTCCTGTTCCAGCGTTTGGGTCCTCCCCGCAACTGGAAAGGCGCACGATATGGCATGCTTTGCCTTCACTGGCCTCGGCTCTGAACCACCTTCATGGACATTCCGGCACCGTCATCCTCCATCTGGATATAAAACCTGCCAACATCATCGTAAAAGGAAATCTCTTTCAATTGGCCGACTTCGGACTCGCGAGTCTCAAGTCAGCAGATGACACGAAGACCGAGTGGCATGGAGGCACGTATCCATATTCACCGCCAGAGTACTTCTTTTTGGGCAATCGCGAAGGACGGTTTGGGAGGGCAAGTGACGTATGGTCCCTTGGCTGTGTCTTTGCGGAGTTGGCAACAATAGCCATACTTGGTTGGGGAAGGAAAGTCGTCGATGAGTTCAAGCACAGACGAGAAAGCGGACCAAACATGCCAAGACCGGGCTACGAGTATTTGGCGACAGATACCTCGTTTCACAATAACGTACCTGAGGTTCTGATCTGGTTAAGAGAACTCTGTGCACATGCCCATGAGGAGGAAAAGACGGCTTTAGATGTCATATTCAGCATGCTAGAGGAAAGTCCCGACGACAGACCGAAAGCCTCCGATGTGTGTAGTGCACTCCCATTCGATCAGATTGACACATGTTAACAGAGATGAGTGGATCTTCATTTCTTCTAGCTGCAAAGGGAATCAGACTTCGATTGACTCGAGTTTCTCTAACACCAATTCAATATACTTCAAGCCCACATCTATCTGGTCTTCAGCTTCCAACTCGCCCGTGATTTGAAAGCTACCCTCCATACATTTCAAACACTGTACCACAACTTTTGCAAACACGTTACCCATAACGCGCGGAATCTGTTTCTGGGCTAACTTAACCAGGCTTTCTTGAATCTCAACAGGGGACTTCAACTTGTGCTGCCACTTCACTAGTCCCCCTAGGAACTCCTCCCGGGACACTGTCTCCGAAACGAATACTCTGGCAAAATCTTCGTCCAGGCAGTATGCGGCAGTCTCCCAGCGCAAGAATGGTCTCCACATAGCGATCTCCAGCAAGACTACCCCGAGACTGTAGATGTCATGACGCATACTGTAGACCCTCTGCGGGTTGACACCTTGTCTGGTTGGATGTCTGTAGATGTCATGGTTCCATTGCCCATCGCTTATTCGGCTCGAGTATGGGCCATCCCGCCGCAGTCCTTCTAAACCAAGAACATAAGCCTCTCCGATCGTGTAAGGGAACCGCTTGGTGCCTTCCATGTCTTCGTGTTCAAATATCAAGATCGTCTCGGGCCGCAAGTTCTTGTGAACGTTCTCGGTGACGTGTAGGAAGAGAACTGCGCGGGATATCTGCCGCACAAGCTCAAATCGATCGCTAATGGAGTGAATATATCCCTTGGTTTTGTTGATTGGGTCAACAAGTAGGTTTCGTAATGTCCGTGGATTGCTGCATCTCGATGGAAATTGATAAAACAATTGGAAGCATGATCCGTCTATTTTTGGAGCCTGCCGGAATCCTAGGCCTTGGAGCACTGACACGCGCAAGGGGTCTGTTTGGGAGAGAACTGTCATAAGCCGATTGACACTTTGGCGCAAAAGTGAAGCGTCGACTGCTTCATCAATATCCTTGGTCTCCATGATCAGTATTCTACCATTCTGATCTTCTTGGGTCCATATTTGGGAATCTGGTAGCAACCGCGCCGGCTTGTCCATAGAAGGCCATCCTAGATTATGAGACACCGAGAGATCGTTTGGCGTACGGATCGCATTGCGAAGACTCGCCGCTCTTCGTAAAGCTATACTACGTTGGTACTTTGTCGTAGCAACATCGGCGGATGCGGTGAAAGGGTCTCCAAGAAGTATTGCCAAGAAAAGATGCTGCAAAAACATAGATCGCCAATGATCAATCTCCTTGATAACATCTTCAAGATCTTCGAATATTCTCAGGGATGCCCCTATACCTTTTCCGCTGTAACCCGTATCTAGCACCTGCATACTCTCCGCGTACATAGCGAACGACTCGTGTGCAGCATAGAGCTTGCCTTCTAACTTACGCAAGAGTCGTGTAAGTTGCAAGGCGAGACTGTGCGACAGCTGTCCGCTAGTTTCAGCAACAAAGGAGATTTCTGCCTCGAGTTGCTCAAATAGCTCTTGAAATCTAGAGTCCGAGTCTTCACGCAATGCTCGAAGCTTGGCAAGGCTGGCGCTTATGCTTTTCCCATGATCGATGCAGCGTATGACAATAGCAATCATCTCACTGGCGGGCCCTCCCAGCGACATCGTTCTCTCTCGGGATCCTTGACAAAAAGATAATTTAAGGAGAGTTGTTGGACTCCCTGGGTTTATTACGATGCGGTGGGCTTGTATGCCAGGTACCGCGGATAAGGTTGTTACACGAAGAACCCCGCCGCGCCTTGAGACGTGGCACAACACCATTGGGTACGCTTCCAGTGAGGAGTCCGCTGAAAAGCTTCAAAAAGCCCTCATTAGTGTCTTTAAACTAATGACCCTACCAACCATCTCAACTGCAGATTTCGTCTGTCCAACCGCCCAATACACCGTACGCACTCTCTCCCCACTAGAAGAGGATGGCGCAAATTAATAATGCCCTAGAGTCCGAAAGATGTGTATAGTGTACCGCACTCTTGTATACTACTCTTGCGGCGAACGCGGAACTGAATATTCTTATGACTATTGTTCGCAAGCTCGATCTCGAGCTCATGCTTCCAAGCGACGTCCGGTGCCAAATGACAGATGCGCGAATTCTACCGTGGATGAAAGCACCACGGAGACAGAGAGAAGATGCGACCCCTATTGTACAGGCAGTCATTGATGTCTCCCTGGAGGTCGCATGATCCTGCCATAGAAGTAAGCCACAAAGATGCCTCTTCTAGGACAGAACTGATGGTGTCTGTGAGACTGCATTGAGCCCCTGGAGGCAAAGACACTTTCAATATTGCCCCCAGTAGCCTGCCCCAGATAGGAGTTCTGTTACGATACGTGCCTATATTGGCTCTACATCGTAAGAATATGGAGGCTGGCAATCAAGCTCTTTCGCTGTGCGTGTCTCACTCGGTGATGATAATTACCCCTGACCGCTGCAGTCACCGTGGCTACCTCTGTTTCGAGTTGCCTCACATGCTTCCATTCGGATCTTCGCTCTAAGAATCTCGCCATTGCCGTCTTGGATGCAAGCGTGTACCGATGATTATGACCAAGATTTTCGGAATATCCATCATGTACTGCTTCATAAATCTCCGAAGCCTTGTCCCAAGCTTTTTGACGTTCGTAATATGCTGCAAGCTCATTGCAAAGGGTCAGAATAGATCGACTACGCCAACAGACTCTCGATTTCTCTGCTTCCAGTAGATCTCGGAGATTTCGTTCAGCGGTTTCGAATCTGCCCAGCTCTTCGTGGCACCGCGCCTTCTTCAGCCTTAAACCTTGACTGACAGGTTGAGATGCAGGAATAACCGCACAACTGGACAGGGTGGCTAAAGCTTCCCTCCAAGACCCGTTCGCCATTTGCACATCAGCTAAGCCAATTGTCACCCGGTGAGCATCTTCTGGACTCTTCAAAACGTGCGGATGATTGGCCAGAAAGGAGAGAACTCTAGCGGCTCGCGCATAGTTGGATCTGTATCTATACAACCTGGCCAACGCAATACCGAAGGTTGAACTTGGATGATCCTTCAATACTGATAATTCGTAAAGCTGCGAGCAGATTCTTTCGGCGACGTCGAGCTGAGCATTTCGCTCAAGAAGGTCAATGAGTAGATTGAAAGTCCGCTTAACCGAAAGATGATTCGCACCGAACTCGAGTCCAGAGGCCCACAGGTGTAACAGCACAATTTTGATGGACACTTCTAGTCTCCCGCTCCTCTCATAGAGATGAGTCAACTCCGAAAGTGCAAAATGTGTTTCACTGTGATCCATCCCGACTGATTTTCTGGCTGACAAGTAGTTTCGCTTGAAGATCTGAATCGCCTCGGGCCGGCGATTCTGTGCTTGAACAACCCAGCCAAGACTGTTCCGGACTTTGATCGAGTCTTCCAGCTTGTCGTTGCGGAGTGTGGCGCTGATGTCTAGGTATTGTCGGTAATAATTCTCGGCGGCATGCCACTGAGATGTTCTTGAGTGACACCGCCCGAGCGTGCTCAGGACGTAGTACTGCTCCTCCCCGGACACTTCGCCAAATAGGGGATCCTCTGCGACTCTCGTGAGAAGACGTAAGGTGTAGAGAATATCCCCTCGTCTGGTTGCATCTGAAGCAGCGGCAACGATACTCTCCATCAGCCATGTCTCGTCGAGCTGTGCACCCATCTGCAAGCGAGCTTCGAGGTTATCGCGATGGTATTGTTCCAATTCCTGAGTCGATTGTATCGACACACCCACAACTCTCTCCATCCAGATCAAATCTTCAGTACTATGTCGTGACCTCGATCTGAATCCGGGCATTTGTTCGATTGTGATCATGAGGACATGGTAAGACCAGTAACGGACGGCATAGTGGAGGATCGGACTTTGGGCAGCAGCCGAGTTGTATCGATCTTCTTCAGACTCGGACTCGTGCTTTGCGATCGCAATCCCGCCCGTTGCGAAACCCAAGCATCTTTCGGCGAACATTCCGTGAGATTCGGTCTCGTTGAAAGTCGCGGAATGAGTGATGTATTCCTTCAGCCTAGGATGAAAGAGTGAAACGATTCCTGCTCGCAGAATGAGCACGTTGGCGCAAACACTTGGGACTGTTGTTGTAGGGCAGATGCTTGCCTTGTCATGACATCGGCAAGAACCTACTCTGCCAACGATACATTCCAACTCTTTCACTGACATCGGTCGAGCGGCCACAGCAAGCATGTATATGACCTCGCGTTGTTCCCTTTGCAGTAAGATCGGAGCCATCAGATCCTCGAATGTACCATAAAGCCAGGGTGATAGACGGCCCCTCGTCTCGCCTCTTTGGATCCGGCCGTTCGTGATGTAGTTCCTCGCCGCAACGGCACAGGAGAATGTAGCGTGACACTGTTCCAAGGTTTCAGTGACCTCTCTTTCAGCTAGACCACAGCCTGTCTGCAACTTCATCGATGAAGAAAGGAGGTGTTTGATGTCATTCTGCACATTGGCAAAATCCATATCCATAGGAACAACGCTCAATGTCCCCCATATATCGTTACATCCAGGACAGTACCCGGAGGCTACAATGACCTTGACGTCGACATTAGCACCGCTTGATGGCGAAGTTAATCCCGAGAGGACTTTCACAAGTTCCTCGCCTTGGGGGCCGTTCACCATAGGATCATCGATCAGCATGAAGACGGTACCTTGGAAGGATGTCTCGAGGATGGTATACAACGTGCTCCAGAGAAGATTAGCATCGGATTTCAGTCCGTAGCATTCGTCGATACTTCGCTTTGTGGAAAGCAGCAAGTCGTTGAGCTGCTGGCTTCTCGGTCTGAATCGAAGAACTGCTAAGAGCAAAGTCTTGGCGATATCTACCACTGCAAGGCCTTCTCTTTTCTGCTTGTCTTCGTGAAATTAGCTCCATTCAGAAGTATCATCTCTTCGTGTGGACTCACAAGCAGAGAGACAAAATGAAGTCGTTCCGAATGAAGATTCTTTCCTGATCTGAGCTTCAAGGAAGCCCAAGAGCGTCGTTTTGCCACGACCAGCGGGACCATGAATCCAAAGTATAGGAGAAACGCCGGGTTTACGCCACTCCTCGAAGCGAGGGATAGCCCACTGAAGGGTCCCAGGATACACTTCAAAGTTTCGCAATCGAGTGTGATATTGATCACAGCGCAGCCACAGCGCCATGGCATCAGCCTCACGCTCAATTTGTCGAATGCTAGCATCTGGCTCAGGATTAGAAGTAGTTCTGTGTCGTGAGGTGATACTATACCTTGCTTTTGCTGTTTCTCAATCTCGAAGAATGCCAACAGTGCCTGGTCCCTACACAACTGGTCGTGTCGCTGGAACTGAGAAATTGTGTCTTCAAAACCCAGCTCTCGGGTCGCCAAGCAACTTGATAGTAGTATCCCTTTTGCTGTTAATACTTGACGGAGCGTTCAGGACTGTAGCCTACTGGTGCGACTCCGACCGTAGAAGGTTGCGATCTGGATCGCGAATTGGCGGATATCTAGGAATACTTTCTGGACAGTCTCCTGTAGCGATCTTGACGATGCGAAGATGATTTCGTATCTCCGATATCGGTCCAAGTTTTCGCTCATCAAAGACATGGCGGCGATGATTTTCTCATGGAATTGGGCGTGGTTGAGTATCGCCTTGATGGTATGAATTCAAGCACAAAAACCAGTATCTTGGACTTTGTTCGAACCTTGATGACTATTCTTAGACTTCCCCAGATCACCGCAGAGATTGCACCACTGCCTTGAATGTACACATCAATGGATTGCGAAAAGCGATCGACGGTTTTAGCGAATTGGGCCACTTTCTGGAGGTATTTATCAACTTTGGTCCTTTGTTTCAAAGATCCTTTGACTGCGGCGTCCTTAGCCTGGGATAGTAGGGCTTCAAGCGGACAAGGCGAGATGGTGGTAACCACAGTTGGCAGGGCCATGTCGAGGGAAGAGTTGATTGAAAGCGTATCCGCAACTGAACGGCGAAAGACGCGAGCTTAATCCCTAGCACGCTCCACAGTGTTGTGAGTTATGCGGTACACCGGAATTCGTGTTGCTGCAAAAGCATTACCGAATTGGGCCCAGGCGGCCGAGATGGCGCCCCGCCTCGCGACTGCACCGCTCCACGTCGCGCCTATCGCGCCGTGCCACCTCGCAAGGCAGCCATAACAGGCGTCTGGCTAGATATGCCTTGCGTAAGATATCCTCTTCTCCACCGTCAGTGATCTCTCTATCGCGTCGCATGCAGCAACTTACCGTGGCTGCAGGATTCGGCACCAAGGCCCCCCTGATCCATAGGTGACCGCGCAAGCCGAAGCAGCCAAGGCATATGCCATCTGAAATCCATCAGCAGCCTGAAGCAGTGTCAAGGAACGGATCGATGTCCTCCTCGTCCTTCTCGCCGCTGGCCTTACCGGCTAGGCATACAATATCCTCAGTGGTGGAGGATGTCGTCCGTGGACATGCAGCTGGCACTGGCGGGTTCGCTTCCATCGCAGCGCTAGCCATTCCGACCCAAGCCGTGCACGACATTCTTGACTTCGTCTTTTTCCTCGAAAACCATGAAGTGGAGATCATATTGGGGAGCGATATCGTTCGAGATGTGCATTGCAAGCGCAGGCACGGGACATCGATGCAGGTGGACCGAGGGACTTGGCAAGGTAGACAGGTCGCAGTCAAAACCTTACGTCACCTCTCTCTAAGCCCGGAGCTACGGATAACCAACCCGTCAGAGTACAGACGCCTATCCGAACTCCATCAGCGCCGCCAAAAGGATATGCTCTTCGAGATAAAAATTATGGCTCGTAAATACTTCATGGCACATCCGAATGTTGTTACACTATACGGACTGTTCTTTGAGGAAGAGGATGACTTTCCGGACGAG
Source organism: Pseudomonodictys pantanalensis (assembly GCA_019022785.1). Classification (NCBI taxonomy): domain Eukaryota; kingdom Fungi; phylum Ascomycota; class Dothideomycetes; order Pleosporales; family Parabambusicolaceae; genus Pseudomonodictys; species Pseudomonodictys pantanalensis. Next base: position 26,664 of record JAFHBV010000063.1, read on the forward strand.
CTCAACATCTTCGCGCCGGGCATGGTGCTAGAACTGGCCGATGAGCGCTTCCCTGATCTGGACGCCTATCTCAGGTCAGAGAATCGACCGAGGCCCATCTATTTCGAAATCGCTGCTTCATTGATATCTGACATTGCCGACGGAGTCTCGGCATTGCACTCATACGGAGTGATTCACGCCGACATCAAACCCGCGAATATCTTGATATTCTCTACAAGTGGGCAGGGAGAGTCAGTTGTAGCGAAGATTGCCGACTTTGGCTTTTGTGGTATCATGACAAGTGATGAAGCAATCAGAGGGGGGACATACTATTGGAATGCTCCGGAGCTTCTGGAGACCAACATCCAGCCTGCGAAAGCAACACATCTAACTGATCCCACAAGCTTCTACCGAGATATCTACTCATTTGGTCTCGTTGGAGTCACTATATTCCTGGACGGTAGATTACCTTTCGATCCCGAGAAAGGCCCACACCTCAAATTAAACGATGAGCTCGTAAAACACGTAGTTCAGCTCCTTCAACAGGGGCAATGGACTTCTCAATATACGGCACAACAATCATCCGCCATGGAGAAGCTTGCGAGGCTCACTTTAGCCAAGACCGTTTCTAGCAGGCTCTCCGATCTATCAGTCATCCGACAATTGTTATACCCACAGTAAGTTCGTACGCCTTGCTTGGGTACTCCCCCTTGACTAACAAAACGTTAAGGAGCCTTAAGCCGGCTAACGATGCTTTGGCTTTCGAAGACGTGCCATTTTCTCTTATGGAGTCCATCGCACATGTAAGATCAGCCCAACATTTGCTTCCACGCTGACTTTACAAAGCAAGAACATACTCGCTATACTCGTGGATGGCAATATCCAGTCCAACTGAAAAATTGCGATAAGCTCCCAGAGTATATGTTGCAGAAGATCGATCAAGTCACTTGGGCCATAAATCTCGAACTAGCAGCTCCACCGATCGTTGTGCAATGCTTTTTGTGGGCCGTAGCTAGACTGGATGATGTCACTGGTCTCGGATTTCGCAAAACATCTTCACTACTGCATTCAGCAAGAGAGAAGCTCCAAGATCTTGCGCGATCTAACAAGCCTGACTTTGCTGGAGTGAACAAAAAAATAAAAAGGGCTGCGGACGAGGGATTGCAATCTGGGATCGAGCGAACCTTTGACCAAGAGCATCCAGAGCCCCCAGCCTTCAGTTATGTCCGAGAAGGCAACGTCGAGAAGTTGACAGCGCTCATTCGGTGTGATCCTTCTTCGACTCACGCAACCATAGGCAGTGGATGGGACCTGGTCCACTACGCGTCTCATTTCGATCAACCGACCATGGTCGAACTCCTAGCCAAAGAAGGCAAGGATATCAACCGACCTGCTGGCCCAAATGCGGACACGACTCCATTGAGTGTCGCATCACGGAATGGCAACGTGAGCAGCATACGCGTGCTTATCCAATATGGGGTCGCCGTAAATCCCCCATTCACCGCGATGTACCGGGTACCCTTACGAGAATCAATAGCGCACTCTGATGATTCGAAGGCTTTTCTACAGACTGCTGAAGCACTTTTGCGGGCAGGTGCCAACTGTAGACACGGTGGCTATGGGACGGCTCCCATTCACAACGCAGCACATCTTCCGAATACCTTACGAATTCTGCTCCAGCATTCGCCTCCCTCTGTGAGATATCGAGATCTAGCCAAGATGACTGTTCTTCATCACGCCGTTCGAAGGCGTTGCAAGGACTCGGTGCGCGTCTTACTCGAGCCTCGCTATAACGCGGAGATTAATGCAGAGGATGAATGCGGCTTCACACCACTACATTGGGCATGCAGGGCACTGACAAAGCAGGATCTCCCTTTCCATCCACCAGAGTTGGGGCAAGTCGTCGAACAGCTGGCGGTGGGGACATCAGCAGATGCTGAATACATAATCCATATGCTCAAAGAAGCCGGAGCAAACATCGATGCGACATTATTCGACGGCCAATTCGGCTCACATATTACTCCTGATTCATTTCTCTATGATCCTCAGACTCATATATCTGAGGTCACGATAAGCTTCAAGAGCTTCGACCGCAACGTATCCGACGATCATGGCTTTCAGAGTACTGCAGCGGAGACGAACAATGCCTTTGCCACATTAGAACAGCCATGGATGGATGGTATATCACCAGATACTCACGATACCTTCTTCGTAGATGGAGTCCCAGATGAATTTACCGTCATGCAGCCATCGCCTGGACCTACCAGGTACGACTACATCATTCGAGATGTCCTACCCAATGAGTATGAGTTCATTGCGTGCATTGGTTCTATTCCAAGCGAAAATTGCGCGTTACCAGACACTGTTTCGTTCCAGATCTTAGCCGAGGTAAGCTACAAAAAGGAAGAGCCTATAGCTATGTTGAGCTGATGCGTATAGCCCACGGGTCAAGTTGACATCATCATGGGCGGCTATATGCGACCGCTGAGACGTACATGTCCAGAGCCGAAGCGCTTATACATTGTTAAATTCCAGGAATTTTCAATGTATGCCCGTCGAGACATTCGCGTCGTCGCACGGTTCTTTCCCGAGCCAAAATGCAAAGGTCAGCTTATTGGAGGTTTGGTAAGACTTTTGCCCACGGTGGAGGTAGGCGGCAGTAACTGATGTATTGGACTAGATCATTAACTGGATCCGGATTCAGCGAGCGAACATAGATGTGAATGAGTTCACTCGTCTTCAAGAAGTGGCTCTCTCAATAGACTGATCTGGTCTTCTAACTTTCAGAGCCTCTGTTTAGGGTATATGAAAGAGAGAGAGAGAGAGAGAGAGAGAGAGAGAGAGAAAGAGATTTAGAGGTAATTGTTAGAATTAATTATAGAGAGGTAAAGAGTAGTTAACTTACTTATTACTTATAGTAAATAAGAAGAGGAAGTTGAAGTAGATACAAGGTTAAAAAAGGGCGCGCACAATATGATATATTATAAGCGGCACTAGTACTAATCGGTATGCGATTGGTTGAGCGTAGAGACACTAGTATGGGTCAGCTCACAAGTGTCTGTTGGCAAAGCGCGCTGAGCCACTCGTTCAAAGCTTGTTTTGCTCGAATTTCATCCGAAAAAGGCAAACTCGTGATTGTAGTCAACTTTCGCGGCGTTCGACGGTTTTTGACGGCTTTGCATCAGCTGCATGTTTAGGCAGGTTCGCTTCCAGCTCCTGGGGCAGGACGAGGAGCTCTCTACCTTCACCTTCAATTTTACCCATGTCTTATGACCGGAGAACGAGATAGCACATCATCATCATCACTCTCAGAGTATTCGCTGAACAACATGTATTCAACTATGCTAACGCAGCTATCGAGCAGAAGCCTCAACGCCCCTCTTCCAACATTCCAAAACCTGAATCACTCATAAACATAGCAAAACGGCCCGGCGACCGTACTAACAAGATCTTTGATCTTATACGCCTTGCCGTCCACATTCAATACCTCCAGATCAACCGAGTCCTCGAGAGACTGCTGCTTGCCGCCAAAGCCCATCATGCTGGTGCCGCCGGCGATGACCTGCTGGCGCTTGGAGAAGTCTTGCGTTTGCCAGATGTACCAGGTGCGGTCGATCATGCCGTGGTGCAGCCAGAAGGCGGGATCGCCTGGGGAGACGTAGAAATCTGGGGAGGTTAGAGGGCGCGTGGGTTAGGGAAGAGTGGGTGGAGCGTGGGGAGAATGATGAGGGAGAGAAGAGAGGCTTACCGGATCCAGGATCGCCGCTGATGGTGAAATGACCGGCTGGATGCACGCCAGTGCCCGACTGCATCGTGTTCTGGAACGTAGCGATGTCCTTGCTTCCCGTGATCAGCGCCGCAATCTTTGCGGTAGTTGCATCGCGTTGGGTCAGGTAATTCGAGATATCGCGCTTGATGCAGCGAGGGTTGTATCCATAGCCGTCACTGCGTGGGTTCTTCGGCGGAGTGGTGTCCCCCAGAGCAGCCAAGGGCCTACCACACGGTCAGTTCGACGTCGCGTGGGCAAAAGGATGTAAGAACATACCCAAGGTTGACCTTCATGTCCTTGAACGGTCCGCTAATGCAGCCTCCTCCGTTGCCGGCAGGCTTCATGCCGTTGCTGTTGTGCGTGACTTTCTCGCCCTGGCCGCTCATGCTGGTGTCGCTGCCGTCGAAGATGGGCGAGGTTTCGGGGCTGGATGCCCATCTTCCCCAGTCCCAGTACTGTCTGGAGTCAGGATACGAGATGAATAGCACAACGTCTGAACACTTACTGGCTGAGTTCCGTTATACCCACACTCCTTCACCAGAGCTTGCTCGTAAGCAAATGTGAAATATCGGTGCCATGACAGGAAATTGCCCTAGATGAAGTCAGACTGGAGGCAAATGAGGCTGCTGTCTCTTACTCACCGTTCCGTGGATGGACATTGTATTCTTCATGTGGATCGCGACAAAGTCATCGTAGCGAGTCTTCGCTCCTGGGTATGACGCTGATGGCAGCTTGGACGGTGCCTTGATGATGCCTAACAGTCCATCAGCACAGCCTTGCATATCATGAGAAGGAGGACTTACAAAGAACAGCAGCGATGTATGCCTTCTTCTCAGCCGCAGTGATGTCGCCCCTGCAAACTCTGTCAACCAACGCCGACAAAAATCTCGTGTCTAACTCACCATTCCTTCCTGACCTTCACCTTGTCCTTTGTGCAAGTAGTCGAACTCGCAATCACCGCATCCACTGCCGCCCTCCCCTTCTTCTGAAGATCACTCACAGCATCCGCCTGCACCAGCACCGAAAGCAGTCCCAGCGAAAGCAGCAGGACATACAAGCCCCTCAAGTAACTGTTTCCCGCCATGACTCAGCTAGACTTGGAACTTTTTCCAAGAGTCACCGTGCCAGGAATGTCTCCAACGTCTTGGAGCACATGCTGCTATCCAACTTATAGGACATAGAAATGTGACAGCAGTCCGGGACAGGCAAGCACGGCACCGACAGCCGGTCAAAACCGGCAGTGCAGAAGAAGGATGGTGGGATAGATGAGGTTGTAATCAAAGGATGTCGGGTCCTGGTAAGAAGCCACAGAGGTGCGCCGGCTATCCCTGCGAAAGAGTGCGGCATATTGAGGGTAATTTGTTGGTTTTGGTAGCTGCGGGGAATGGGTATGGGGTTTGGGCTTTTGGTAGGCCAGTGGCTCTTACAGCATCATATCTAGCATGTAGTCGTCGCTGCGTAGTGAGGCATCTCTAGCTCAGAATCTTAGTACTGGCGTAGCTTGAGCCGGCGTCCCGTACCATGGGCGCTAGTACCCTCGCACCAAGTTTTTCATACTCGATGCGGTGAAGCTCGCGTCGGAGGCACCGCCCTTACTGCAAAGTGCCAAGTCGGCATTCTCATGTCGTGATGCTGAAGGAAGACTCTTCCTTGTTCTCGAATATAAGCTTAATTGCGGGAGTAACGGTGACTGGCTACGCTCAACGTCGGTGCACCACCGTCATCGCCCTCGTGGCGCTCAACCTTGCAATAGGCGCTATGAAGCCGACCATCCTCCAGCGAACGTAAAGTGAGCAGATTCGTCTACTGAGGCTGTCAGGTATGGTGATAGGATAGCAAAGAAACTCTTCGTCAAGGAAGACTGCTGCACTGCTTGGCTTGAAGCGAGGATGCACAAGCACGCCCGAGGCCGTTGTTGACAAACGCATAATTGTCACCAGGATGCCTGTGCAAAATTAGCTACTCTCGACCACGTTGCGCAAAGAAATGCAATGGTTTCGATTCGCCCATTGTAATATAGGATGTGAGCCATGCATTCTGCCGGCAACGGAACTCATATACGAAGCTTGGCGACGTACAGAAGCAGCAAGCGTCTCACGAACACGAAGGCTTCGTCTGAACTTTAGTGCGGGAAGTGTCGAAGCTGCAATGACCGACGGAATTTGATGTGGATAGTCGAAACTGTTGTGTGGAGTTTTGTGCAGTGGAGACCTCAAGACGGGTTATGTAGACGATGTTCGCCATCCGCTAGATGCCGATCCCAGAATTCGGAAGGCTCAATCTATCCCCGCGTTCCAGCTCCAAGATTGCCGATGCACGATTTTGCGGGGAGAAATTGACTGGCAGCGATGGAAGACTGGTAGAGGGAGCACCTGCGACATGACGCCAAGAGCCCAAGAGATCTTATTAGCAACTTTGTGCTCCCCGAGTGCGCCCAACAGCGGTAATACTGTTTTGATGTTCGGCTGTACCGGTCATCCATGTCTTGGATGGCATTTGTTAATCCCTCGTAGTCGAGGCTGGCGCTGCTCATCAATCTGGATCTAGTAGAGTACCTGCATGACCCTCGAATTAGACCATTTTCGCAAGCACGTGCGTCGCGCACCTCATTTGAAAACCTTGTAACACGGACTGAAAGCACTGGAATGTTTCTCAGCATTCTGGCATTGTATATATCGCAATTTCTTCGCTCTTGCCTCCTCGCTTGTACTGCTCGCGTGGCTCTCGGAATCATCGCTCCATCCTTCCTCGGATTTCCAACTCTTGCGATGTCGATCACTTTTAAAGTAGGCTTCCCCCTTCCGGGTGCGCCATTTGGATCGTCGCTGACGTTCTGCCGCTCCGACTTCGAGTAGCCGTGACTGGTATGCGTCCTGTCAGCCGCGCATCTGGCGCATGCTGTCCACTATACGCCTGTCGAGGCGGCTTGAATAAAGCTCGTCCTGTTTGGTTCCCCTATTATCGGCCTTTCGGCTGGGGCATCGCACCCGGAAGCTCGACAGGTGCCTGGTTGTGGGCCATTTCGGTAAATTGTGTTGTAGCTGGCATCTCGTGCTTGACCGCTCCATCGTGCTGCATTTCGTACTTGACCAAGTCACCTGTCGGCAATGGCACGTGGATGTTTCCGCTAGGCATCTCCACGGGTGGAGGATAGTTTCGTTTCCGTCTTCTCAAGAGAAAGAGACCAAGCAGGGCGAGCGCAATGAGTGCAACGCCGCCGACCGACGCACCGATTGCGGCCTTTGCACCCGTCGATAGCCCACCAGATCCCGAGCCGGATCCAGTATTTGAAGAGGCGTCGGCGCCACTAGAATCCTGAGTTGCCGGTGCGCTTGCGCTGGCGGTGGGTAGCTTTTTGCTGTCAGTCATAGAGGGAATGATGATTTGCAGAAAGACTCACATCGACAGTCGAAAACTTGTCCAATTTGATAGGCCCAATAGGGTCAAATCCCCACCTCTGGCCGTTGGGAGAGTTGGTGATATTTGAATCCATCGCGGCTGGCCCGTCGCTAACCTTCCTCGCCAGATGCCACGCCGTGCCGTTCGCCTTGTTCGTCAAGAAGAACGTCCCGTCACCCCAAGGCGTCGCTTTCCAATAGATTGAATTGTCGGAGACATTCCCTCTGATCATTATGGGAGTCAAATTTCCCGGGGTGGTCTGATCTAAGGCGAATTTGACTCCCAAAAATGCATCCGCGCCGCCCTCTCTCGTTCGCAAGACGTAGAACTTGTCGTCGATCGCGTAGATCTGCCATCGCTGACGCTTCTCCGTTTGGTTGAAGGGCTCGAAGAATACTGCCCCTCGCGTGCCATTCGCGTTGAAAAGGTTGGTTCCAACGAAGGCGTTGTCTTTGTTGTTGTTCACATAGAGATGGTACCACTGGCTCGACTGGAATGTCGCCATGGAGGGTAAGTCGCAGAGCTGGACGATGGGAGTGTCAGAGCGAACGAGCCTGAACACCACGTTCAGGCGAGCACCACATTATGTACGGCGGCATACCGTCGCCGGTTTGTGATACTAACGCGCGGGGCTTCCACCAGTGCCTTCGCCTAGCGCGTGTTTGAGGGCAGCCCGTGAAGGAAAGGGGTTGAGATCCACGTCGTTCATCGAGGAAAGGCAAAGTGTGGCTACACGCACGGTTGCCTGTCCCTGGTCTTGCGAGTTGCGATAGAGTCATGATTGGTGGAAGGGGAAATAGACTGTAGTGGAGGCCTGCCAAGAAGAGCTAGATTTGGTGGTTGGGTCGCCTCAATGCACCAGCTTGTCCGGTGGCAGGTCGTCGCACCGTCAATGTGGCGGTCACGGTAATGCAAAGCCCAAAATATTTCGATGCTGGTTGTAGAACCGGGGAACATTCGCAGCCCCGTGATACATTATCGTCGCCATCAAATACTATCACTCGTCACCTAGCGTCGACGACGTTTTTCTCAATCCCTATGACTGCCTCTCTAATTGTTGGACTGTAGTGCTTCCGTAAGATCTCACCTTCCCAGATCGTACCTGCAAAAGGATTGCTTCCCTCGATTTCGGGCTTGAGAGCGTCAAACACGCCATCGCCTCTTCGCTCCTCCGTGTTCCATAAAGCGGTGACTTTCCGGCCATGCGTCTTCGTGACCCTGTTGAGTAGTCCAAGCATGGCGGTGCAAGACTTCTCCGGAAGCTGCAACGAGACCGTCATTAGCTGCTTGCAGAATGCGGCGACCCGAATTGGTGGTACCGCGCGAACAGCTGTCGCGGGAAGCAGGATCGAGGAGAGGGATCGGATAAGCAGGACAATGGTGGTCTGGACATTGATTTTGTTCGGCGTCGGTGTTTGATCCTGTGCCTCAGCCGCCGTGGGGTCGGGAAGATGGAGCGACTTGGCACTCAGTTCGATATCCGGGTTTAGAGACACGGGATGTAGTGTGCGGTACAGATGCGTGATGAAGAAGCTGAGGTCCAGCTTGAGCGTCGACGCTGCTGCTGCACCGTCCTGCCCCTGTAGTAGCGCAAACGCCGTGATCACACAAAGAAGTGATTCGCGCGTCAGATTCCTATCTGGCATTTCATCGTCATCCTCCCCTTCCTGTTCTTCGTCTTCGTCTTCGTCGGCCTCTGCAGCAGCTGAGACTTCTGCCGTGCTGATGATGTCTCGAAGTGCTTCCAGGATGTCTCCGAAGAAGTCCTGGTTGATCAGGTGGGCGTATTTGGCGAGCCCTTCCAGCACAGCTCCCATCAGCTTCTGGGATCGCGCCTTGAGGATTCTGAAGTAGGCCACGAAGACCATCTTCAGTGTCTCTGCTTGCATTCTGTCGCGTTCTTCATGACCGACGACCGCGTCGGCTTCCTTCATCTCCTTCTCGATCTCCTTGTTCTGTTTGAGAAGCTTGCGCTGCTTCTTCGTTCGAAACTCCCGCTTCTGCTTGAACTTCTTGCCCTTGAATACTTGATCTTCGGGTTTGTCCACAGAGTTGTACGAGGCTTTAAGGGAGAACTCGGAGAGGAGTCGGAGGTGTAGGAAGGTGTTGAGAACGCTCTCGTCAAAGTTGAAGTTCCTCCCCTTCATCATCTTGGTCAGCATGGTGACTGCTTCCAACGTGGCATTGCCATCCTCGTCATTTTCGAAGAGCTTCTCCATCGTCTCCCTGCATTTGACGAAATCTGCATCGACACGTCTTGTGCTTAGCTTACCGACGAGGATCTGTAGCAGTTCGCCGCGGAAGTTGAAATGCGGGACCGCGAGGAGTGTATTGCATGCACAGGTAATGGCGATCGAGGCGAGGCTTGCGGCCTGCTCAGACGCTCCAGAGCCGCTTGTCTTTGCTAGGATGGCCAAATCCTTGACGTATGCCTGGTATCCGGAGACAAGCTTCTGCTCGAATCCACGCAGCTTCCGCACCTCCTTTGACACCTTCTCGCCCATGGCTTCTTCGGACATGGGGCGTATGCGGTAACCGGGTATGATGTCTTTGAATATCGCCGCTTGCGTCGCAATTGCCAGTTTCCGCACCGTGGCATTCTCCGAAGCTGCGATGGTCGCCAATGTCTTCAACGCCCCGATGTGCTCTTCGGGGTCTTCGTTGATCAGACTGGCTATCCTCGCAAGCTCCTCTTTTGCCTCGAGAACCTGCTGCCGTGATGAAATCTTGGGGTGTTCCTCCACGACCTCCTGCTCCTCTTCAGCTTCTTCTCCACCTTCATCGTCGCTCCCAGACCCCAGGAAGCTGTCCGCCTCATCCTCGCTCTTGACCGACTCTAGTGCCGCTGGTTGTATCCACCCCTCCTCCGTTCGAACGAGCAGCTTTCGATTCTCTTTTTGCTTCCTGCCCTTCCTGTGCCGCTGTTCGTAGTCCTGCTCGAGGTCCCATTTCGCCGCGTTTGCTAAGAAATTCGCCTTGTAGGCTTTCGACGGCGGGGCGGCGCTGTCCTTGTCTTCGTGCGGTGACAAGCGTCGCCTTTTGGCCGCCGGCATGCCTGACATTGCCTGGGCTTGTAGCGATGTCTGGTGGATTGGAGTTGTGATTGCAGCATGAGCTCTGGTCCCCGCCAGAATATTTTCGGTCTTGGCGTCGGCGTCTGCCCGCGCTTTTCGCCGACCTCCACTTTTTTTTCTGCCCGCATCACTTCCGGGGCCGCGAAACCGCAAACTTCGCCAATATCTCCATGCACACCTTCCAACATGCGTCCTCTTACAGAACCCGAGCTGAAGACGCTCATAGAGAAGCTTGCCACATACTGTGGCAAGGGCATCCAGGATCTCATCACCGCGGGTGGCTCAGATCGCCATGTCTTCAGGATACAGGCACGTCGTCGTATACTCTGAACGAGCATTCGCTGACCATTCCCAAGGGCTCACGAGTCTACTACGTCCGCGAGTCGCTCGCCAACCTTGCCACCTCCGTAGCGCGCGACAATCTCCTCTCCCTCGGTGTCTGCCTCGGCAAGTTCACCAAGACGGGCAAATTCCGCCTCCACATCACTGCGCTGCCAATCATCGCTCCGCATGCGAGATACAAAGTCTGGGTAAAGGCTAATGGGGAGATGCCTTTCCTTTACGGAGGCAATGTGCTGAAGGCGCACGTGGGGAGGTGGAGCGAGGACTGCCCGGAGCATCAGGGAGTGATAGTGTTGAGCATGAACGATACGCCATTGGTGAGTGCAACACGATGGAACATTGCCAAAGACGTACTGACGCGGAGTGCCAGGGCTTTGGCGTCAGCGCACGGTCGACAGCCGAGGCACGGAAACTCGACCCAACCGGCATCGTCACGTTTCGACAAGCGGATATCGGCGAGTATTTGAGGATGGAAGACACGCTGTTCACATCATGAGCATCTCGGGGCATAGTGTAATTGAGGGTGAAGGAATTTCGAATTTCTTCTGCGGAAGTCAATTGGCGTGGCGGATGCCACCGAGCCCGCACGCTAGCATCAAGATACAATGGCGGCGAAGGCTAACTGCTAATGCTATGGCTAAGCAGCAGCCAGCTCATTCTGGGGGCAGAAGAAGATAAAGATACCCAGAACGAGCAGAGAAGGGAGTCCTTCCCCGGACCTGGAACGTTTGCGCTGATTTACCCAGAACTGAGGGCAGGTAAACCCACGAATGAACGCCATACATAAAAAATTACTTCATTTTCTCTTCCATCTTTCTACTTCTCCTGTCTCCACCCTCCATACACCCACTGCTGCACACATGCGTCACTCAACATTTCCTTCAACAGAAAGACAGTCCCCTCTACCTCTTCCTCCACCGAACGATACTGATACGCCACCAACCACCCATCGCCTTGTATCAAGCTCCTCCCTACCTTCCTAGCCATGAAATGCTCCATATAAGTCCTTGCCCGCTCTTCACTATGGAAAACGGCCAAGATTTCATAATTAAGCTGTGACGGGGAGCCGTCTAGAGATACTGGCAAGGTAGGCAAATCAACGGCCGAGGGGACATGAAAGTCTAGGATTATGTAGATGTAGCGGCCTGGCGGGCGAGAGCGGAGTGATCTGGTTGTAGCCGCGGAGGCGGGGAGCGGTGCGGCGTTGGGGAGACATGTGGGTACGGAGGGTACGGTGCGCGTGGGAGGGTCAGAGCGTTGCGGGAGTGAAGCTCTGTCTTGATCTTGTGCCGAAGGGCTGTTTGTGCGCCGTGAAGACGAGACATCGGTGAACGGAGAGGAAGACATACTGGCCAGGATACTGCCAAGGTCGTGTGTCAGCGGAGTTGCGCGTCGGTGATCGGAGAGGGCAGGCGCATCTCCAGGCGATGTGTCGGGAACTGCCGGTCGAGCTGGCAAGTCTTCCATCGGAGAGTCGTTGCCCGTGGGTGTCGTCATTTCTTGGTCGGTCCTTGTTCGAAAATGTGCTGACTGAACACCGTTTGGTGAGTTCATCAAGAGGCCTGTGGCGTCACAGTCTTATATTTCCGTGCTTGTTTGCTGATCCATCATTGTCAGCTACGAGTCCTGAGTAGCGTCTTCCAGAGGGTTTGTGGGAGGATCTGCAAACTTGCATGTAGTGAAAGAGGAAGTTTTCCTGTTTTCAATCTTTGATTAGCGCAAATATTCCTCACTGGGGAATTCATCTCCATTCTATAGATATTTATTCTATCAAATATATCAAGATAATCAAATGCATAGTCATATACTCGGAGAGCCTTTCTTAACTCGGTGAAGAAGTAGCTTTGCCTTGTCCGTATCTTTAAGCAAGTCTTTCTGTTCTACGAAGTAACCCTCCAGTCGTCCTCCGGAGCCTGGCCCCAAAGCATGCCCTGAAACACCCAATTTTTATTCCACATATCAGCGTTGAGCCCATTGCCATTCCTCTGCGGACCACGCCCACCATTCAATAAAGATACACAGATCTTGAGCTCAGGCTCCGGGCAGCTCTAGCGTCTCGCCTTGCACATGCCCTCAGCAAGAGATTTCAGAAAGAGATACAACCCTCCGTTCTGCAGAAGGAACTCGTAGGGAGACTGTGCCACAACTAGCCATTCGTCAGAATCAAGGCCAAGCCAAGTAATTGTAATCTTTAGGACTGGGCAGCGGGTGCTGATGTAGAGTCAGATTTCGGTCCCGATGAAAATGGGTTTAGGCGTGTCATGTTAAAGGGGAGAAGAGGAATTAGGGCTGCTAGGTGCCCAACTGGAGGAGTGAAGAATACATGTATGCCAGGGCGTAGGAGACCTGTGCGTAGACGTAGCCACGCACACCCAGGACCGAGAGATTGGCCTAAAACTGTTGTTTCCGTGATAGACGATTCAAAACTTCGCCAGTCTTCCGCTCTCCACATAAAGCCTCCTGATCTACCTTAGCTTGCGTCATCTTCGTCTTCAACACCAGCCTGCCTACCCTACAGAATACCCATTCCCTTCCCATCCTTGAAAAAGTCAACAACAAGCCTGTCCTTCCTCCCATTATTTTACTCTGGCTCGAAGCACTCCCAACCATGCTCTTCACAGGTCTCCTCAGCTCTCGTTACCAAATTGCGGTATAATCCGCTGGTAGGCATACGGACGTACATGATGTGTAGAACATCGCCAGAGGCAGAATACAAGGTAGTCTCAAATGTATACAGTGGCAGTTCGCCGGTCAGTTGTTCGGTGACTGTTACGGCAGTGTTTGGATTTGTCACAGAGCCGGTGGCAAATGCAATGTGAATAAATACTAGTGTGAGCAGAAAAAGATATGGGGCTTAGGGGGTCTCCATGTTCGCTGTAGAGGCGTGACTGCAGTCACCGGGGTTTGTGTGAGATCTCTTTGCACAACAGCAAATACGAACGGAGGAATTTGCACTGTGAAATGACAGATTTCGTTGAATTATTTGCTGACTATCTTCGGAATTCCGATGCGCTTTTCCGGACCGACCAAAAGAGAATGTACAAATGGCAGAAGATCAAAAGGGAAGACAGTGGATCGTCTACGCAGCATCGGTGACGCATCCGTGACTCGCGTCCTTGACAAACCGCGCATACTTGAACAACGTACCACGCTGGTACTTCAGCGCCGGAGCCTTGAATTCTTTCTTCCTCCTTTCCAGCTCTTCCTCGCCAACATTAAGGTTGAGCTCATTTTCTTCGGCGTCAATGCTAATCTCGTCGCCATCGCGCACGAGGCCAATCGGTCCGCCCTCTTGTGCCTCAGGCACAATGTGACCGATAAGGAAACCGTGGCTACCACCGCTAAAGCGACCATCCGTGATGAGTGCGACATCGTGTCCAAGGCCTGCGCCCATGATGGCAGAGCTGGGCTTCAGCATCTCGGGCATGCCGGGGCCGCCCTTGGGCCCTTCGTATCTGATGACCACAACAGTTTTCTCGCCCTTCTTGAGCTCGCCGCGCTCGAGGGCGGCGATGAAGTGATCCTCGTCGTCGTAGCATTTGGCTTTGCCAACGAACTTGAGTCCTTCTTTGCCTGTGATCTTGCCCACACAGCCTCCTGGGGCGAGGTTGCCGCGTAGAATCTGCAAATGGCCTGTCTTCTTGATAGGATTACTGAGCGGCCGGAAGATGGGCTGGTCTTCGGGGAAGGAGGGCATATTGTCCAGGTTCTTGGCCAAGGTCTGGCCGGTTACTGTGATGCAGTCGCCGTCGATGAGTCCTTCCTTGAGGAGAAACTTGCAGAGCGCAGGGGTACCTCCGATGTCGTTGACATCTGCCATGACGTACTTGCCAGAGGGTTTCAGATCGGCGAGGAAGGGCACGCGGTCGCTGACACTCTGGAAGTCGTCGATGGTGAGCTTGATGCCGACTGAGTCTGCGATGGCGATGAGGTGGAGCACGGCATTGGTGGAGCCTCCTGTAACGCTGACGAGGACCATGGCGTTCTCGAGAGACTTCCGGGTGATGATGTCCGTGGGCCTGATGTCTTCCTTGAGAAGGTTCTTGATCGCGCCTCCCGCAGCCAGACACTCCAACACCTTGGCCTTCGAGTTTGCAGGATTCGACGACGAGCCCGGGAGCGTCAGGCCCATGACCTCAATCGCTGTAGCCATGGTGTTCGCCGTGTACATGCCTCCGCAAGCCCCCTGCCCATTGCAAGCGTGCCGGATGATATCGAACCTCTGCTCCTCCGATATGTCGCCCGTGATGAACTGGCCGTACGCCTGGAAAGCCGAAACGATATCGATGCTCTGGTTGTTGAGCGTGGAAGCGCATCCAGGTTGAATTGTACCGCCATAGACCATGAGCGAGGGCCGATTCACCCTTCCCATAGCCATGATCACACCCGGCATGTTCTTGTCGCACCCGGGTATCGAGATATTGGCGTCATACCACTGCCCGCCCATGACTGTCTCGATGGAATCCGCGATGAGATCTCTTGACTGCAACGAATACCGCATGCCCTTTGTGCCCATGGAGATGCCGTCGCTGACACCAATGGTGTTGAACTGCATGCCCAGAAGCCCCGCCCTCTGCACGCCCTCCTTCACTTTGTTGTTCAGGTCCAGCAGGTGCATGTTGCATGGGTTGCCCGTGTACCAGACCGACGAGATGCCGACCTGGGCCTTGTTCATGTCCTCCTCGTCCATGCCAGTGGCGTATAGCATGGCCTGCGAGGCGCCCTGCGACTTGGGCTGGGTGATGCTCTTGCTGACCCAATTGAGCTCATTTTCAGAGCGGGTCCAGCGGGATGCGGAGCTCGAGAGAGCTCGTCTGGGTCGTGTTAGCTGGGTGGGTGGGTGCAGTGGGGGTGTATACAGACGTCTGGTGCCATTGCGGAGGCGACAAGCACCTTGCGCGCAGCAACGAAGCTCCTGGGCGTGCGAGAGGCATTGTTGCGGCTGCACGCTGCGGCGAGTCGTGCGGCCACTTTTTGTGCGCATCCAGCCTTCGGACCTCGTCGGCCAGCTCCCCGATGGCGAGAAATCCGAGGGGCTCCTTCAGCCAAATTCGGGAGCTGTTGATTGGCTGGACAGGCGAGCCTTCCGTCATCGGCAACGCCATGCACCTCACGCCTTAGCATGTCAACGGCAGTACCCCAGCATGACCTACTGTCGTGTCTACGGCTTGATGAAGCTCTCAGCAGCTTTGTTTTGGCTTCAAACAAAGGTAGAACTGGTCACGGCGTCGTTCTTGATATGCCCTAGTACAATGACTTTGAAGGGCGGCTTGCAACCCGTAGAACGTATTCACGTCCAAGGTACTCATTTCTTCAATAGACTCTGACCTACTCTTTGAGTCACTTTGCGAAATCTACGGCCTCTGCTCTTTCTTGCACTAGCCCTGCTTGTGTCTTATGTGGCTGCAGTAGCAGACCAGGTCAACACCGGCTTCTGCTACGGCACCTTTTGGCCCGATAAAATAGCCAAAACAAAAGGCGATTTCCTCAAGCATTTCAACCTCGCCAAGAGCCTCCCTAACGCCCCTGTGCCTTTCAATAGCGCGTGCCTCTTCCAAACCTAGCAGTGGATGAACGATGGGGTCCCAAGCGAAGCATTCGGCGTCGCTATTGAGACCAACACTACTCTGCTCCTCGGCCCATGGCTCGCAAGCATGGAAAAAGAGCTCATGGCTCTCGATAAGGCCTTTGAGATACACGGTGATAGGCTTGCGGATCTGGTTGTCGGTATCTCCGTCGGAACGAGGATGTCTACCGCAGTTCTGAAGTGTGCACGAAGATGGAGCACAACCCTTGCGAGGCGGGATTCCCGGCGGACGAGGTTGTCCAGCAAGTGGCCAATGTTCGCAAGCACATGGAAGAGAAGGGATTCTTCAAGAAGAAGCCCATCCCACCCATAGGACACACGGATATCGCCCAATTTGCTGGGATAGTGTCTGGAACCGACTTTGTTGGTGCCAAAATCTACCAAGAAAAGGCGGTGACGCAGCGGATGTCAGCGGAAACTTTTACCACTAGACCAGCGCAAACCCGGGCTCATAACTCTTGATTGATGGATGGGATAAGATGAGGCAAGAGTTGTTGATTAAAACTACTCAGGAGTACTGTTTTATACAGTGTCTCAAGCCACCCACGTGACATGTACAGTGTAGTCTTGACTCCTCTCAGTCGTCCGATCTAGAGTACAAATGCCAATCCCCGGGTCTTGTTGATCCCAGAATTGTACGCCAGGGGTGTGTCGCATGCGACGGACAAGGTCGGATTGTAGGAAGTCATAGGTAAAGGCCGGACTGGGAGTCAGGCTGCATACTTACAGCAGGCGAGGCAATGGGCTTGATCAAGCACTCGAGATTCGTGTCCCTGATATTGATGGGCGTGTGCTCCCAATGCGTGCCGGCGACGTAGGTTTTCCAATCGCATATGAGCGCGGGTTTGACCTGAGCTCGGACCTGCAATGCACCAGCCGTAATCATTGAGGTTATCGGAAGGCCAGACCAGGATATCTCATGCGCAATGAGTTCCAGCTTCGGCCAAGTTTTGCTGTAGTCGGTGCTGTGGTTGCGACACTCGGGGGTACCTATCGGTGCGTCCACACTCGCCCACGACCAAGATGGAATGGTTTGCAAGACCGGACCGATAGCTTTTGAGGGCTCCTTGGCGCGTCATAGCAGACTGGCGTATATATCGTTTTCCAGAGCCCGACGAGTGGTACGTCGCCTAATTTGTTCCGGAATGCGGCGGTGATACCCGTTAGAGCGGCGAACTTGTCCTCTTGCTTCGTCAACAAACGACGTGAGAAGTCTTTGATGACGTCGAACCAAGTCGTGTACACTACTTCGGTAGGCCCATTCGGATCATATAACGCTAGTCCCAAAGACGACCTCTGGACTCGCTGATTGGCCCATCGATTGCACTCTGTTGGGCAATCAAGGATGCCGTCTTCTGAATGTATCTTGGTAAGACAGCTCAAGTAAATTTGATCTTTGGCGAAGTGTATGAGGCGCCGGGACAGTACCGCCTCTTGTAGGACCCATCCACGCTGGTTGAGTGGGGCATGCTGGATAGAAGCCCACCCCGAGAGGGACCGCTTCAGATATACGGTATCCCGCCTGGAGTTTGACAGTCGAGGGAGATCCGGGTATGGTTCAATGATCCCCACCGTCAACGGGGGTTCAAGGCGCGAGAACAAGCCCGCAGTTCCGTCGGCACCGAACGTTGCCGAGAAGGTCACTGTTGTGTTCTGGTACACCATTGCCATTCGCCGGGCTTCTGCAGCCCAGTCTTCAGCGTCGTCTTGAACAATGCATAGGGAATCGATCCACAAGTACCGAAACTTCAGCTTGCGAGCGACAGCCATGGCGTCCTGGAAGGTTTTAGACAAGGAATCAAGCGGCAAGGATTTGAGAGGGCTGTCAAGGTTGTCGTGGAGAGTTCGAACTACTGGACTTTTGCCCCAACAATAGCTGAGAGCAATGTAGCGGGCTTGCATTCCGTTTGTGATGATTACTCGAGGAGCCTCGGACCCTGACGGTAGCCCAACGTCAATGACACGAGTGGGCAGTGATGGTCTATGGCCTCGATTGAAATTGCCGCATTGGGGGTAATTGCGCATACACTTAATCGCCCAGCCATGAACAGTATCCAGTCTTTGGTCAACTGTGAGCGAGAGGGGTCGACTCCACTGGGGCCGATGGGCAACAGCGTCTACGGAGGTTGATGTATCAGCATATAAATACATCGAATCCAAAGGCGGAATATAGCCCGTGCTTTTCAGATACCATACCAAATTCCTCTCGTAGAACGTGCCGTCCGCATGCAGCCCAGTGCAATTGAGACTCAGAGGTTTATCAGGCGACTGGACCTCGTGCAACTTGCGCTGCTCGTTGGCTCTGAGTGCTTCGTCCACTGACGCAGGTCCATCCATGTCGTATGGCTTCAAAGACGTTGCATTGACGGCGAGAGCCCCCCATTGGAGCTTGCCAAGTGAAATGTGCTCTTGTCGTAATCTCTCGCCGTGACCGCCGGTTTTTAACGCGTCTACAAACATCTGACAGACTACACACTCCTTGGCGCTGTCAATAAGCGCAGTATAACTTGGCTTGAAGTTCAAATTCGCGTTTAGTATCGGCTGGCATAGCCATACACAATGTCCACAGAGTCGGAGTCGCTGATCAGGAGGCACAGCGTAGGAGTGTGGCTTTCGCCCCTTGAGTAGGTAGAGAAAATGGATCGTCATGTTTTTCTCCACGAGAACCAGAGAATCCAGATTTTGAGTAACGTCCTCGACAGACATGCTGACATTCAATGCTGTCTAACTGCATCGTTGATGTCGGTGATGTAAGGTGGCTATTTAGGCGCGACCGATACGAAGTACGACCTCCCTTTTGAGCCTGGCCAATGGTACCCAGTTGTTACTAACTCTTTATGTAGCTGCCAAGCGTGGCGAAGTGCCCCCCCTTTGTTACACAACGCTTGCGAGACCGATCGGAGGTCTATCACGCGGACGTTTCGTAGCGCTTGGTTGCTTATCGAACTGTTTAATATCAGTAAATGGCTGCAAAATAGTATCGAACTCAAGATGGAGCGGAAACAGATGTTTGATAATAATATGCGAGCCTCGAGATGAGGACAATACCTTTATAGCCACGCCACGGCTTTGAAGTGCCAACAGCTGGTATATAGTAAGATTGTGTGACTGTGCCGGCAACTGAGATCCTCTTGTTTGAATGCCCTTCGACACCTTGTTCCCTCACCATACGCGCAATAGCGCTGAAGCAGCCGGTCCGGGCCAGCAGAGCGATGCCCGGCCACATATCCAAATGTCTTGCTACCTACAACAAGCATAGAAAAAGCGGAAGGTGTCAGAAAACTTGCAGCAATCTGATTACACGGTTACCGTTGACCACGCAGCTTCACTGAAGGCATAGGAGGTGCCTCAGTCGCGAACTCTGTGCACCCTCAACCGGAGTGCAAGCAGCGTAATCAAGCGACTCGTAGCAGTGAGTGGCCGTGCTGCTGTACTTGGCCAGCGCGGATCTGCCCGGTCGGATTCCCTTTGCCGTGATCATATCACGCGGATCTTCCTTGTAGCAAAGTGCGGGAGAACAATGGACAGGCACCTAAAATCAACCAACCATGAGACCTAGGAAAGAGTCGGGGTCGTAAGTCTAAGGGTAGCCGCGGACTTGTCGGATCTGGATTGGTAATTAATATTCATCGCTGATGGTTTCGAAGCCGTGGTGTGAGGCCTGAGGTTTTATATCCTTACGTCGTAATGTTTTATTTGACCATCCCAATCGGGCCGGACTTTCGCTTTCATTTGATCCATGAGAGTCGTAAGCGAAGCAGAGAGCGCCTTCGAACTGGGCCATTTCCAGGAGGAGTATTCGAGAACTAACAGCGCATTGGAGTATAGCTGGATGAGATTGAGAGGCAAGACTTTCGGCAGGTTCTCGATGAGTACGCATCCGGCTCGAAATACCCAGTGCGGGGTCAGAAATGTATGAATACTCCCGTTGGCGACGACAGCCTCCAGGACATACCAAGCACTACCCCAGCAAGGGTTCAGAAGGAGATGGGTCTGGTGCAGGGCTAGGCTCAGCCCCGGGAGGAGTTGCTGCTTTTCGTCCAGCATAGGAAGGAGTTTTTTGAGGGCGTCCTTGGTAACTTCATCACCTTTGCGGAAGCGGTGCTGCAGGCGGTATAGAGAGCAAAGATACTCGGATGGTTTCGCCTTGTCGAAGCGTATAGGCCATTCCTGGTCAATGTTAGTAGTGCTACACGGAGCATCGGGGAGCTAGCGTACGGGCTCAGGAAATGTGGCGGGCCGGTCCAGAGTAGAGGCAATTTCGTTTTCAATACTAAAGATGGTCGAGTGCATGCTACGAACCATGTCCTCATCTTGCGTCGGCAGGTCCTGCACTTCAATTTGCAGCTCGAGAGACAACGCAAGTCGCGTAGCCAGAGCCATTTGCTGGCCGATATTGCCTGATTTTGGGTCGAACAGGCTGTTGATGGAAAGGAGCAGGACGGCGCGTAGCGTGTCTATGGTAGTCTCGGAAGTGGAGCTCTCCAACTGATCCATGGCGCATTTGAAGTATTCTCCTGCGAAGGCGCGGTATTTGAAGACATTGCCCATGTGATAGTGGAGCCGCCCAGAAGGATGATAGAGATGATTGGGATGCCTCTTCTTCTGGGTAGCCGGCAAAAGGTGGCATGCGATGGAGTATATCATGTTGAGGGTGAAAGATTCGGTGTCAGTGAGATGCGGTGGAGGCTCTGGTGTCAGGTAGCGCGCTGACGGATCGAGAATAGGGTACAGCGGCTGAATGGTGCTCATGTATATCTCAACCAATTCCCACTTCTTAGCAGGGCTCTGGTTGACAGACAGCTGCCAGTCGTCATCCTCCACCTCGATAGGGGTCGGCACTGCCACGGCTTCGAGGCGAGGAGACTTGATCAGGCAGGATTCGGAGCCCAGGTAGCGGTAGCTCTCGCCTGCATAAGCAAAGTGGTGGTCATAATGAGGAGGTGCCTCGGAGATGACGGACTCGGTCTGAAGCGGAGCAACTGATGCTGAACTCTGCGGCGTCTCGCCTGGCCCGGAATCGGGCGGGGAGGGGTTAGCGCGGGCGGAGATTCTGCGCACGTGATCCACCAGCTCTGCGATGTAGCTGCTCAAGTCAGTAGATGGCGGGAAGTGGTGTGGAGATGAAGTGCTAGACCTTCTGGGTAGCAGTTCATTTCGACCGTGGTCGTAGAACATGCACTCGACGCTCGCCTTGGTGCATTGCCTGTCGCCGTCAGTATGATTACTGCTGCTCGAGCCAGGGCACGTCGCGCACCTGCACTTGGGGAGCAGCGTGTCGCAGCCTCGTCGGCAGTCGCGACATCGCTTGCAGGCGGGAAGACTCTGGATGAGCCCCTCCAGGTCGATGTCGCTGGGTGGGTTGGGAGACGAGTGAGCCATTTCTCGCCATGGCGTGCCCGGCCGGCAGCGTCCAGTTGCGAGGTTGCGAGGATACGGGCAGAGGTGTGGGGGATGCTGGGCGGGCTCGCGAGTCGCGACGCGGAGGAGGGGCGGGACGGTTTTCTTATCGGGCAGCTGTCCTTGCCGCTTTGGGTGGCGGCCCGATGGGAGGCGCGATGGGGCAGATGCCAAGGATTCATCTGAACATCGCGCGTCGCTTCTCGCTTCCCGCTTCCCACGGGTCCACGCAGGCGGGCTCCCGGGCACGAGCGCGCGCCTCCATCACTCAACCCTCACGCCTCCACACCTCCACACCTCCACACTCGTCCTGCTGGCAACCGCCATCATCGCTATGAACCCTGCGCCGCCGACGCCTGCAACACCGCGCGCGCCCCTTCTCCTCCGCCATGAACCGCACCAAAGTCCGACGCCGCGTGCTGGCCTGTGCCCGCTGCCGTAAACGCAAACTCTCGGTGCCGTCTTATGCCTGCCTGCTAATTGGCCGCTGACTCTCTGACTGCTGTACAGTGTGATGGCAAAGTGCCGGCGTGCACACGATGCGTGGATGCCAATGTAGCCTGCGTCGGCTTTGATTCATCCACGCAGAGGGAAGCGCCGCGCAGCATTGCGGATTTTCTGGAAATGCACATCGCCAGCCTCGAGGACCCGAGAAGTCCTACGTCGACACGGCGCCCGGGACGGCCAGGCGTGGCCTTTCCGTCTCCGGCCGCTTCGCACGAGTCTGAAGGCCACTTCGGCTCGCTGGGCGCGGAGAAATGCACCTATGCCGATGCTCTGGTGAACTCGGTCATGGAGGACATCACTCCTTCCTTCCTGGGCATTGCCAAAGCGAGGCCTATCCTAACTTGCGTGGTCAAAGGGACGCAGCTTCCGTCTCGAAAAGGCCCAGTCGGTGCCACGGACCTGGACGAGAACCATCCACGCTCAATCATCAACCCGCAGCCTTCGATAGACTCACTCGAAGGCATCGATCACAAGGTTGCCAACGGGCTCTTCACCAATTACCTAGATCGCATCATCGCACAGTATCCCATATATCACAGGAGCGACGTCACCGCCGCATTCAACTCTATCTATTATCCTGCATCCAACCCCGGGCGGGACACTCCGCGAAATCGCTACCTTGTTAGCATCATCATGGCCATCTCCCTCTCCACAGCGGCCAGGACCAAGCAAAAGAAGGCAAATGCCTTGGCATATGCCCTGGTGCGACGAGCCATGCAATGGATTCCCGATGTCGCCACAAACGACGTTCCCGGTCTTCAGGCCATTCTCCTTCTCACGCAGTACATCTTCCTCAATCCTAGGATGGCGGATCTCTGGCTCTTGACGGGTCTTATCAGCC
Organism: Pseudomonodictys pantanalensis; assembly: GCA_019022785.1. NCBI lineage: Eukaryota > Fungi > Ascomycota > Dothideomycetes > Pleosporales > Parabambusicolaceae > Pseudomonodictys > Pseudomonodictys pantanalensis. The sequence continues at coordinate 49,562 of JAFHBV010000063.1, forward strand.
AGGCCGTCATCGACTTGGGCCTCCATCAAGAGCTACCCAAAGATGCAAACATCTCTACATATACACGCGATATGCGTAGACGACTTTTCTGGATCGCATGGGAAATGGAGGTCGGAGTGTGTTGCATTTTCCTACGACCAATCAATCTACCTATTCGCCGGATCGAGGTCGCCTTTCCTGTAGAGGTAGACGACACCGCCATTACCCAAGCCAGCATTGATCCCAACGGACGGGTATCGAAATTCACCCTTCGACGTATTTGTCAATTCCGTTTAATCGAAGCCGAGATCATATCCGTGCTGTGTCACGGGGAGCCCTTCCCGAAAGAATGCCCGACCATGGATAATTGGATGCAGCGTTGCGAGCAAGCCATCCTCGAGTGGCGGAACGACATCTATTCGGCGGCAGCAGCGAACAGAGACCCTGGTTTTGATGCAAGATGGAAGGAAATGGTGTTGTACTCCGACATTGCAGTCCCATACATCTTCGTGGCGCTATATCGTCCTTCTCGCCGCATCTCCATACCACCAACAACCGATCAGCAAGTGACAGCTTTCGTCAATGCAGTGCGTGTGGCCGAAGGCTACTGGCAGCAATGCAATGCCGATTATGGGCGCATCAAGTATGTGTTCCATCCCTGTCATCATGTATTCAACTGCGCCATTGTTTTTCTGCAGGTGCTGCAGCGCTGCAAGCAAGAGATATCAGAGCGATACACATGGGCACAGATCCAACATTGGATGGAGTGCTTTTCCGAGTGTTTCTCGGCCATTGCCGAACGGTGGACCGCGGCAACACGTTGTTTGGAAGAGTACCAGCGCCTGCTGGAGCCCATCAAGAAGGAGTACGCCGATTTTCTGGCACAGACGGCGAGGACCTTCTCTCCGCAGCAACCGCTGCACGCGCCTGTCGAAGATGTAGTGGGAGGGCTGTATGGCTATCCGTCTGCCTCCGCGGACCTTGACGAAGCCTTCAACTTTTACAACGTATTTAACCCAACGACGGCAGCCGATACTACAGAGACGCTTGGCGCGTACGCATTCAACAACGTGCCTCCTCGTGATTGGAATGCAGAGTTTGGCCTGAATTTTCCGATGGAGCCAATCGCTGATGTCGACCGTAAATATGCCCCCATTGCTCAGCTGTAACGACTATACCCTATTCACGCCTCTCGTTTGTCAATTTGCCTCGGTCATGACCCTTACGGCGATTTCATTTGAGTCTTTGGGAGGATACTAGATTTTTCACAAAATAGCCCGAGCGCATGCATGAGCTCGTATGTCTCATACCTTCCTGGTTGCCGTCTCAAGAACGAGCCAATGACAATATCAGACGAACCCGACTTGCTTCTCGCTGCCTTTCACTTCGAGTGCAGTTTAACCAGCCTAGGGAAGGGCTCGAGTCATTCCGAACCCAGGCGAGCAAAAGTCAGCTACTCCGACTCAGCTTGGGAATATTGATGCTGATGTCGACGCCAATTTGTCGGTGCGCTGTGTTCCAAGTCCTCCATTGCTGTTAAGGGCTTAAGGCGGGCCGCAATCCACCAACGATAGGCGAACGGATGCCAGCCGGGGTGCCGATTGGCATGAAACTTTCCCCAAAAGAAGTTGGCGCAACATTCTCGATCCCGGCAGCATGGTTGCGAAGCAGCGGAAAGACGGGTGTCCCGCGCAAAAAAGCAAAAGTCAATGACGGTCGCGGTGCCCTTTTGACTTGTAAACTCCATCAACACGAATCTCGCCAAGGTCGATCAATTAAGCGACACGACAATATTCGAGCCAGGTGCTATCACGAACTTGTCGCCACTGGGCGTTATCCGTGCTGTATGACGTACTCGCGCAGTGATTGGTGCGTCTGCGTCCATGTCCGCAAGAGGGGCCATCGACATTTCTCAAGGCTCGAACAGATACGTGTCTTCCCCGCAAACCATGCACGCTTGCGGCAGGGCAAAAGGACTTGGCGCAGAGGCTGGGAGACCCTACGTCATTCAGATTTGGCCCTTATCAACATCCTTATCTGACACCCTTCGGAACATACGAGCGGCTGTGCGACACGCAACACGAGAGCTTTACCTTTAAAATGGGCAGCATTGCAGAAACCAATACGCCAAAAGTCAAGATCCCGGTCATCGACATTACCGGCTTCCTAGCGGGCGATAAGAAAGCCACCGCAGCTTGCGCGGTGGAGCTGCGGGAAGCGTGTGAAAACCAGGGCTTTTTGCAAGTGATTGGGCATTCGGTCTCAGCATCAACCCAGAAGAAGTTCCTGGATGTGATTGCGAGATTCTTCGCCCTACCGCTTGAGGAAAAAGAGAAGCTGAGCCAGGGTAACAGTCCCTGCTACAGAGGCTATGAGAAGAAAGGCGGGCAGAAGCTAGACGAGTTGGATGACGGTGCCACGCCCGACCAGAAGGAAGGGTTTAGCATCAGGCCTGAGAGACCACTGGGTAGGTTTCTGGCTGGACCAAATCAGTGGCCGGATGAGAGCTTGGTGCCTGGGTTTCAGGAAGCATACATGGAATACTTCTGGCAAGTATAGGCTGTCGATAACTGAGAATGCAGGACTAATGTCTGTTATAGGGCAGTGCACTCCCTGAGTAAAGCAATGTTCCAGCTCATGGCATTAAGTCTTGGGCTCGACCGCACTTACTTCGATTACTTCGCGTCAGACCCGGACGGTAAGTTCTCACACCAATCATCGACGAGACCTACTCATCATATACCAGGGATATGCCTCTGCCGCTCGCACCACTATCTCCCCACACCGCCAGATGCGACAGGACGCACGCGCGGCGTCGGCGCGCACACCGACTTTGGAGCTCTCACGCTGCTCCTGCAGGACACGGTAGGTGGGCTGGAAGTCCTACACAAGCGCACGCAGACCTGGCACAGCGTCCCACCTATCAAAGGAGCATACGTATGCAACATCGGCGACTTGATGCAGCGGTGGACAAACAACAGATACCAGAGTACCATGCATCGGGTCATTAGTCCACTGAGCCAGATGGATCGTTACAGCTGCGCATTCTTCAACGACGGCGCATTGGATATGATGATAGAACCTTTGCCGACCTGCGTGAAGCAAGGAGAAAAGCCGGCGTATGAGCCTTTAAGGGTGGAGGAGCATATTGTCAACAGGTATGTGCAGAGCTACGGCGCGGGTGGGACATACATTGAGCAGAAAGCGTGAGAAATGTATACAAGTCCGTTGGAGGATCCTTCTGCCCTGCAATTTGTATACCCGGTACGCGGCTTCTAATCTATAGTGCCTTCCATTTACAACACCATCTCTACAGTCTCCTCCACCTCCGTCGGCCTTCCTATCCTCAACACGCCTCTCTTCCCCTTCAGATCCATCAGGATATTGAACAACGTCCCACTTCCACTCTCCTTTGTCTCCAGCCTACAGATTGCCCTCGGCAGATTCGCCTCGTCCTCAAACAATCGACTAACCTCCTCCCATCCCGGCTCACTTCCCAATCTACCCATATTCTTCGTCATAGTGTCCACCCTTGCAGGCGAATCCTTTAACCAAACTGTATCAATCTCCCCTGGGTGTTCCTCTAGTAGATGGTTGGTATGTACCACCTTGCCCTCCTTGGGCAAGCACTCCGCGAACGTGGACTTGGTGAACTCTAGCCCTACGGCAGTTCTCGGGTCCGCGATGAGTATGTGTGCCGAGGCAGCCATGCCGTAGCTGCGGAGGCTTTGGACAGCTTCTTGGGCGGTGGGCGATTCGAGTGCCATGCGCAGGCCAAAGTGCACAGGGAGACGCATGACATCGACGCCATGAACTTTGATCGCGTTAAGCAGCGTTCCCACACCCCGATCATTGAACCCGATCTTGCCAATGATGCCCGCCTCCGTGATTTGGAGAATCGTCGGCTTGCCTGATTGTACGATCTTCGTGAGGATGAGGTTTTGTTTTTGAGGGCCCATCCACTACATTTCATCAGCAACTCCACTCAAGAAGGTGTGAGGGAGGGGAGAGAAGGAGGAAAGGGGAGGCGAACATCCCAATTCTGCCCCAAATACGCACTCTTCTCCGTATGCCATGCCAGCGCCGTGCACCCATCACTGAAAAGCCCAAAGTTTATCTCGGTGCGTACGTTGATTGCGACGATGTCGAGGAGGTCGTGGCCGGAGCCGGCGGCTATGCCGCGCATTTCTTCGTGGTAAGCTGGCCTAGTTCATTCATTCTCAGTATCTGGTACTTCATACTGGATGACGGATTGTGGTTGGACGCGGAGGTGAAGGGGAGAAGTGTATACCATTTCTCTGCAGCAGTGCGCTCAAACGGCGAGGCATTGTCGCGAACTTGTGGCCAGGTTTGTGCGCAGTTCTTTTGGAAGAGGGAGGCGTAGAAGGCGATGCAACGCGTTATTTGGGTTTTTGCGGCGGTGCCGTGGGCGTGGCCTATCTGCGTTGGGACGTTAGGTGGTCGTGAGGGATGGGAGGGAAGGTGGAGCGGAGGGGTATGACGTTGCCAGCCGCTTACCTCGAACGGGGTTCCCGAGCACTCTACGAACAACATCTTGAAGTGAAGCGAAGAGGATTGTCAATAAACTTGGAAAGCGAGGTCTCTGGTCCAGTTTGCCCTCAGAAACTTGCAGGACAGCTCTGCGAGCCGTACGCCGGCCATTTGTATGCGGGATACCTAGAGGAGACGCGTCGGAGAAGCGCGATTGGTGTGGCCAATGGCAACGGCCATCCAAGGCTGCTCCGAAGCTCGACTTCTTTCATCTCCTGTGACGCTCACCAGTATCTCATGGTAGGTGCAGCTCTTGCAGCACCACCAAAGCAGTCCTCGTACAATCTACCTCGGTTTCCACTCGCGTCATAAGGGCTGCAGCGAGCACTGACCTCACGCTCCTTCGAGCCTCACCCTGTCCGTTACTTACCACAGGCAGGGCGCAACGAAGCCATGGGTCCTTGTCCAAAGCAGGCTCGAGCAAGTACATTGCAAGTAGCAAGCAAGAAGTAAACGGAATTCCAATGAAGGAAACAGTTACGAAACTGCTCACGCCTCAGATACCTGAGTGTTCCGTCAGCCGCTCCGCGAATGCACTACATCCTGTAGGATCACTCCAAAACCTCTCGCACGATAACTTTGTCTTTAGCAAGCGACCTCCGGGGAAGTGAAAACAAATAATTTCAGGTTATGGCCAAATGAACCTCCTGCCGCGACCCGAGAAATTAGCTATGGGGTTGCGGTTCACGAGGGCCTCCCTATCTTGTAGACTTCTTGCCCACTCGTATTTGATCCGTACAGTAAGGAATGTCAGTAAAACGCAATGAATACTCAAAGTTTTCACTAGAATATATTTGAATCATGCTCACAACGAAGGCCTGCACTTCGCCCCGCATATTGACTACTAATCTGACTCCACGGTTTGTCTGCCCTTCCTCTGAGACACATATTCGGCGACGGTGGCCCTAGCTCCTGAGATAATACCACCTACCCTCCAGAGAAGAGCCATTGGCGACCTGATTGGGTACTGGCTCGACGAGACGTCATGTGAGAAGCCAAGAAGCCAATTCATATCCTACTGCACCAGTCATTGAAGTTACAGGTTATAGGGACTCGACTCGACTGCTCAGGGGACCTGGGCAGAGGCAACATCTTGAGATACAATAGCGTCAGAAGCGAGGGAGTTGGTTTCTGACGTTGGGTGATTGTAGTGCATATAAATATATACTCTTATGTAAAGACTATGACTCTGGTCTGACAGATGATAACCACCGAATTAAGTTTCCGAGTTCAACACTTCTTCATCTCTAGATTCCTGTGTTGGCTTGTCAGAATCGACTCCTCTGACATTGGGTGACGACGACAGTGGGCAATTCCTGCACTGGGGGTGGTCACGTCTGGTCGTGCGGTCGCTAGTGCGTTATGTTCTCGTGGCTGGAGCTCGGAGGATTGCATTATCCTGAAGAATGCAACCTATTCGTTTGAGAAGGAAATACCGCTTCAGTAGAGCTAGGTTTGTTTTATTACTCATCGGAACCAATTCCGGCGGAAGCGAGATCTCGGAACGCGTTCCGTCTGGTGCACGCAACCTCGATACTGTCCCCCATATACACAAAGCAATCCACCCTCAGGACCTCACTGCGATTTTATTAGATTCGTGGCCGTTACATATCCTCAGGATTGCCCGCCTCCCTTTCCTATCCCCAGCTCATAACCGAGGACCTGCGCTAGCGCCCTACCCCGCCTCGGCGCTCCCTGTCTCGCCCCCTCAGCGCTTTCCTCCGTCACAGATCATCCTCCACGGCGCCCTGCATCCACAAGCGCAAAATCTTCCTAGGAGCCAAGCCAGGAAACTGGCAGCTGGCGCTCCTTCTGACATGCTGCTCGTACTCCTCCCAGACGCAAACCCGTTCATTCCGATCAGAAAGCACGTCTGATGCAGCTCGAGCCTCCTGATACTCTGACACCCTGACATATCTGACATATCTAACATTCTACTTCCACTTTAGAGCTTCACTCCGACCAAGAAATCAGTCGATCGCTGTTCGGTTCCTGACTGTTGGGTCACTTCGAGCCTGTCGTGCGTCATTGGCGCTAGTGGCGGCATGGTTGAGGTGTGATTGCAAGCTTCCTTGAGTGGAAACCGCATGGACTTTCTTGCCTTGATAAGAGGGGCCTGATAGCTCTAGCAAGTCGGGTATCCGGGTTTCGTCTTTCTCTCCTTTATTCCCAGATTCCTCATTTCAGTGCCCCAACAGACTTCCTGTTCGTGTTCCAAACTTCGTTCGGCTCATCCATCATGCCCAAACGTGTTATTTGTAGCTATGGCATTGATATAGACGCCGTCTCTGGCTGGTAACTCCCCTCACATTCCCATCCACCTATCTCCTTACACTGCCCAGGATAAACACCCGCGATGGCTCCCCCGCCAACCCCACCGACATGTCCCGCGGCGTCTTCGGCGCCACAATTGGCATAGACCGTCTGCTCAAACTCTGGGACAAATTCGGCATCAAAACGACCTGGTTCACGCCCGCTCATAGCGCCGAATCCTTTCCCAGCCAGATTCGCAAGATTGTTGGAAAGGGTCACGAAATCGCTTTGCATGGCTACACGCACGAATTTGTGAGCGGCTTAAACGAGCAGCAGCAACGAGATGTATTGGAGAAGAGTATCGAGGTATTGACGAGAATCACGGGGAAGAGGCCCAGGGGCTGGACGGCGCCAGCATGGAGTACGAGTAAGGAGACAATCATGCTCCTGGAGGAGTTTGGTATTGTAAGTTCACTGCCGCTTGACTTTACTACGGGATAGGCAAGCTCGGGTTGGGATGCTAATAAAGCATAGGAGTACGACCACTCCTTCATGCACCACGACTCGCAACCCTACTACGTCCCTGCGCCGCACCTAACCAAGCACGTCGAAACCGACATCAGCAAGCCCGCTTCTCACTGGATGAGCCCCATGTCAACGCTCAAAGCCTCCTCTGTTGTCGAGATTCCTGCGAATTGGCACCTGGATGACTGGCCGCCGTTCCAACTCAGCCTCACGCAGGCTAGCACGCACGGCTTCGTTGATACTGCGGTCATCGAGCGCTTATGGAAAGAGCAGTTTGAGTATTTGTATCGCGAGTGTCCCGAGGATGGTAGTTTCGTGTTTCCAATTAGTATTCATCCGCAGGTCAGTGGGAAACCACAGGTATTGCTGCTGCATGAGAGGTTCATTCAGTGGTTGAACGGGCATGAGGGCGTAGAATGGTTGACGATGGAACAGATTGCGGACGAGTTCAAGGCTGGAAAACTGAGTGGAGTTAGTGTTGAGGGTGGCGTGGAGGTTTGAGGCTCCGGTCTCATCAAGAGTCAGGAGCGCAAACCAAACGGCTGTGACTCTACAGTCTTCATTAGCGTCGGTCCGTTTCTTTACGGCGACATGATACACCCCCGGCTTTTCGTTGTGATGTGTGCCTCCACTTTGAATGTTCATCACGATGATTTTGATTTTTCCCTTGTATGTAAGCCGTATCGGAGCAAGGCGCAAACCAGTGTCGCACTCCGACACCACCTACTCGCCTCCTGCGGCACCGCCCGAAAGGATCCAAATTATCTCCGCATCACATTCCCGAAGTGCGGACCTCCGTATTGCCTAAAGACACTACTCCGGCCTATCATTCCAGGTACTGCAGATAGTGCGCGACGTGATTCTCTCCCTGCATGCCGCTCATGCACAGACAGAAAGATCAGGAAGGTGCGTACAAAGAGGTAAATACGATGGCTGCTAGCGTCAGCCAACGCATCAAATCGAAGATCCAGAACTAAGTGAGTACCTTCACTTCACCACAAACACACAGCTCCAAAGTTCCCACCAAAGGCTATGTTGCATCCTCGGCGGTCTTGCCGTCAACACTTTGACAACGTGCTCACGCTCTTCCTGGCGTGTTCTCTCTTGCTCCATTTCCTCCAGCAATTCTGGGTTAATATCAAACCGTTGGTCTTGTCCACTTTTCGATGCAAAGCTTGACCGTTGATCCTCGAGTTCGATAGCATCCGGATCCCCCGTGGTCGGAGAGCGTTGTGGCCGCAACTCAGGATCTTCGACGTGGTCCTCGCCCTCCATCGACGCTAGATCTCCTAGTATGTAATCACTCGCAGTGAAATCGCAAACCTCGACGCCGCGGGAACGCGGGGTTACGTATTTGTACACGAGATAGAAGAGAGCAAAAAGAAGAGGCTATGGCGCGTCAGCTGACAGTATGACTCATCTCAAGGAAGCCTACCCCTATGTACGCGCCGAGGGCATCGCATGCAAGAGCAGCAGTGGACTTGAGATTGTCAGTTGAGGTCAAATCTCCTTTGACGGCAAGTATCCAAAGAGGTGGAATGCCCGTCCACACGATTATGAAAGCGGACCCGGCGATGCCGATATATGCGGGCAACGGTTGCCATCGCGATTTAAACATCCTTTCGATGTAAAGTGGGTCATTGCGGCTGAGGATCTTGCGTTTCTCTAGTCGGTCAAGGCTGTGCTGACGGTCAGTTTATGGCCAACTTTCTAAAGAGCTAACATACCCAGCGCGAAACTTCAGGAATGTGACGCAGAGACAGATGTAAACAGAGGCAACTGAGCCCGTATACACCAAAGAGAGCGTCTGGCGGGGCTGACGACCAGACAGGTCAATACTGGCTTCGTGATTGTCGGCCGGATCCTTACCTGTGAATAAGCAGCCTTACTCAAGCCTGTGAGTGAAAGAAACCCAAAAGAGGCGCAGAGGAGAATTGCAGCCAGCGGTGTATGTCCATTGTTCGTTCGACCGAATACGGCGGCGACTCTCTTCGGCAGGTACTGCTGCGCAAGTATAAAGACAGTGCGAGAAGAGACATAGAGAGCAGTATTCCTAACATCATTCAGCAAGAGACATTGCCGCCCGGCTCCAATTACTTACGCAGCGGTGTAGGCTGAGATGATGAACAATCCATCCAAAATCTTTGGAAGACTACCCAGCGAAGCGGACTGAAGTGCAATGACAAAGGGCGAGTTCGACAGAACGTCGCTACCGGAGGCCCATGTTTTAGGGAGTCCCTTGCTCGCAAAATTGACATTCGCGGCTGCCGACATCAGGACGAAGGGATATGAGACGAGGAGGATGAGGTAGACGAAAGACATGACGACAGGGATGTCCTTGAAAGGGGTCTTGGCTTCACCTGCAGTCATTGCAACCATCTCGCCGCCCATGCACGAAAACATCGCGGAGGTGACGGAGGTGCTAGTCAGAGCTATCAGCAAAAGCTGGAGCCCACACACTCTGGAACGTGCTTACAGAAATCCGAAGAATCGACCTCCTGGGCCTGGAATACCGAAATCAGTGTCGGGTACTCCCTTACCGAAGACTCGGGAATCGTTTAAGTTTTGAAAGCCAACCGGTTTGAACCCGGGCGGGAATGCATGCGTAGTGTAACCTGGGCAACTAGTCAGAGCTAGTGAGAATTCAGGAACAGCCATCTCCTACTGCTGCGGTAGGTTTCGCCTGGTTCACGATGTACACCTCCACCTGAATGAACTCGTCAGTATACATGACTCGTTGGCTGAGGGTTAGATAGCGTACCTCCTGCATTGATGACGATCATTAGAACGCACAGAAGCACGAACAAGCTTAGCTTGAAGCACATGATGACCTAGAATGCTAAGCAGGCCCACAAAGATTCATCACTACACTTGATCGTACCCGCTCGATGTTTCCGTAGAGCTATATCGCCTAGTTAGCTAGGAAGGGAGATTGTTGTCAGCAATGAAGTGTACCTTAACGCCAAGACAATGAGAGAATGTAGTAAGTGCAATCAACGCAATGTTGACTTGATGAATATGGTTAGCATTTGGCAAGGCTAATGAGCGAATTCGAGTTTTGGGGAGGAATTCTTACTAGATACCTTGTTAAGAATATGAACTTTGAGCATGTTGGAGAAGGGCACTGTACCTTCCGACTTCTACACCAGCAGGGTGTCTTTCAGGAGGATTCTCCTTCTTCAGTAAAGCCGTCAGCTCAGCTGATTGCGCTGTCAATGTTGCCATTGAGAAGATGTTCGCGAGCCTAAAGCCAGTCAACCTTGAGGGGTTCGTGAGAGAAGAATCAGTGAGACCAACGAGTATGAGGCCGCAACAGCGAAGCCGCATGCTGGGTCCAGGAACTTGTGTGGCAGGTCGATTATGGCGCCTGTCAACGGGCGACAGGCCACCATCTCGGTTAACGTGTAAAGAACGCATACGGAGATGCCTCCCGCAACCACATAACTGACAGGCCCTCCCAATGACCCTGAAATGGCAATTACAGCACCGGAAGTCACAAAGATACCTCCAAAATGGGGCTACAAGTCAGCATTTGAATGTGTGAATAGTCCAGAGATTGATCAGAACTTGTACCCCGGATTAACGTACCAGCGCCAACGCAGCCCGAGACGCCAATACCTGCGGAAACATTAGCTTTGTACACGTCTCAGATTTGGAAGGGTACGTACCAGCGAGCTGAGGGCGACTGAGTGCACGGTCTAGATGCTCGAAGTGGTGTACATAGTAGGGGCTCCTGTCCAAGGGCCGCTCGTCGAGTATGGTCATGTTGCACGATTTGCGGGAGCGAGCATTAGAGTCAGGTCTCGACCCGGAATTCGAGCGTGTGAGGGCATTTTAGGCACCGGGTCCAGGGCAACAGATTCCCTGAGAACGCTGTCAGGTAGGCCGGATAGGATTCTGTGCCGGGCAAATGATCGTTGCAGGCCTTAGCCGAGATCGAAATGTGGGGGGAGAACGGACAGTGGAATAATCCGAATATGCAGAGACAACGAAGATGAATAGCTCCGCCACCGCCGTGGCTTGAGTCAATTAATATCAAGGGACGGCGATTGGTAGGGCGTAAGTGCGGGCTGCGGCTAAGTGTTGGAGGATTGGCTCGATAAGGCGGGGTGTAGGGCACAGCCCACCTAGGCATGATTGGATGCCCCAATCTCAGGGCCTTCGCCTGCTTTCGCACAAGAAAAAGGCAATCGACTGGCGCGAGATAGCTGGGTATCTGACCATCATGAATTCTCGAATCCTGGCTGCACAGTTCATTGATCACTGACCCTGGTATGGAACACGGAATCCTGCGGCTGCCTGTGTGACTACCGTGACCCCAGTGTGCGGCCTCTGCTGGTTTGTCCACAATCTCGTCGGAGTTCGAGCAGCTCAACTGAATAAGTCGTCGTTTTCTGCGTGAGCATCATAGCACCGAGTAACGATGTCTCGATCAAGTTCGTGGGCCTCGTCAGGAGGGTCCTCCCAATTCTCTCGCGAGCGAAACTTCGGCATGGATGAACATTTCGAGACTCTTCCAGCATCGCTCACAGAGCCCATGAAAGGCCAGCTGCAGCATCGACGTCGGCTCCTGGAGGCTCCGGGAACCTCAACTGTCATCGCCACTTCTGTATCGCCAGGTGGCTGCATAGCGACTGCGACTCCATTCGAGATAAGGCTGTACTTCCTCGAAAAGCTAGGCCAGGTTAAGGAGATCCGTCCACACACTGCTTTCCCCGTTGGCATGCAGTCAAAAAATGAAAAAATTCGATCAATCGCTATATCTGATGAGCTTCTGGCTGTTGTGACGCATTGCCGGCTGATTGTGTACGAGTATAAATACGGCGAAAGGCTCCACGAAGTCCAGGAAGTGCGACTTGACCAGAGCGGTAACTGGACGCCAAAAGCCGTTTCTGTGACTCAGATCCGTACGAAGAATGCGCCCCAGAGCGCCGTTGCTTTCGTGGCGGTTGGTGGAGGAGGGATCAACGCGGTGAGGCTGTTATGTTACTCTCGCCTCAATTGCTGGAATGCCCTAAGCGACAAAATCACCTTGAGATGCCCGCAGAACAGCAGCTCGTTGCGTCTTGTGGGATTCTCCAATTTCGTAAGAGACAATGCGCTTATGGTATTCGGCCTGACGGCGGAAGAGCGGCTGTTTTGTTGGAATGTGCGCGCGCATGAGCGTGGCCCGTTGGATATCCTTTCAACTTGGGAGCTAGAATGTGGCAACGAGCGTGGCTATCTTGTGAGTAGACTGAAGGCAAACTGAACGAGTCTGACCTCAGATAGGCCAAACGAGCTGAAGTAACGTCCGTTTCAATGTTCGAGTCCCCTTCCAGGAAGCCATATGTCTTTTGCACACTTGATCAGACATACGGCTCGGCATCGCTCCGAACCTTTGTCGCCCCGCTCGAAGGTCTACAGAGTGGGCGTGGGCGTCGACTCCTTGGGTGGAGGCCTGTTCCGGAGCGTGTGACCGGCCGGCACGTCCTTATGGGAAACGTATCTCCAAACGGTCGATACCTGGTGACAGTCGAAGACGGCATCATGAGACTACTCACCCTTCGAGGCGCGTTCGAAGGAGGGCTGACCTGTGAAAATCGAGGAGTGCAGTGGTCTTCCTCCATGGAGCCAGCAGCAAGAGACGTATCCTGTATATCAGTGGCAGTGCTGGAGCATGAGAGCCACCTAAAAGTCATCGCCGTCGATGGACGCAGTCACGTCGTCTCCGCGAATATCAGCATACCGAGCATGCGGCCAGCACCAAAGTCAAGTCTGGAGAGTCCATCCATTGCCTGGCAAATTCCGGAGCTGTTCAATGAACGAATCATACCGGAGCTGGATACAGAAAACTCTTGGTCGCGGCTACCTAAGGATAGCGCACGATCCAAGGGCAAAGAGCCCGTAAAAGATGGTTTCAATATACCAGAGATATGAGCTGGTCATTCTGGGATCCATAAATGATAATTTTGGATGGAGGTTGATGGGTTAAGGGATGAAGGTCACGTCGGACGATGAGGAATTCTATCAGCTTACGTCATACGTCGCCACCGGTTGGGAAGCTACTACCGAACACCAACCTCAAATAGCGCTGGAATCTGAGTACGCCATTGTCATTGCACTGGCGAAAAGAGGGCTTGTATATAAGATTGTCCCATTGCAGCTTCTTCGGCGAGCCAGCACGATCTCTCTTTAGCTTTCCAATAGCCTGCGCCCAGCAGAAGGCGAAGGTGAAACCGCAGGCGCCGGGTAGACTGCATCCGAGGGGCCAGCCGCTTCGAGGTGGAATGAAAATGCTAGGCTCACTGTTGCCTGATAATCTACTTACCAGGGCTGAAGCAAGGAGATTGGAGTTTTGACAAGATTCATTCAAAGTAATTTATACAATCCACAACCAAAAGAATATCTCGATCTTTTTGCACCCCCAATAGAAGCTTCGCATCCAACCCATGGCGTTTGTTTTTGGATTCCGGATCCCAGGTCGCTTCTCATTACTAGCCTCGTTGCTAGACTCCCTTCCTCCCCACAAGGGTATCTCATTCGTTGCTATGTCCGTTCGTTGTCTCTTACATCAGGAGGTATGCGAACATGCCCATGAGGCCAGTGAATACCACAGGTCCGTTCGCGTTAAGGGCCGATGCGGCGTTGGTGCCTGATGGCATCGTGCTTCCGGAAGCCATGATCATGCCACCAGAGCCGGCAGTAGAGCTAGGGGCAACGTTGGCGCTGGCCTTTGATGCTAGGTCCTTGAAGGCAGTGAGGGTCTTGTTTCCGGAGGCGCTATTCACTGGTTAGAATATGCATACCGTGGATATTTTTTTTTTGGCGCATTATACTTACGGTGCGTTGATCACGCCGACCATTCCACCTTGGCAGTGCTTGCTTTGAGTGCAGTAGAACCAGATTGGAGCAGACGCGTTTGTGACGGTGTACATGAATGTGGTGGAGTTCGCGCCCATGGTGGAGGGGATATAGCCAGACCAGAAACCGTTCGCCAAGGGCTCGCATGGGGTGGCGAAGGCGGCTTGCGCAACGGAGTGGTTGCTAGGCCAGAACTTGAATGTGACGGTGTCGCCTTCAGCCGCCTTGATCTCGGAGGGTTCGAAGGTCAACGAGCCATTGCCGACAACGACGAGGTGGTCGGCCGCCATGGCGGAACCGACAAGAGCGGTAGCAGCAGCGATGGTAGAGAAACGCATTATGATTGGATGTAAAGGAGTGAGAGTCTAGCTCGTCTTGGTGATAATGAGAGAATTAAACGGGTTGGATCGAAAAGGATCGAGATAGTTGGCGTCGGATGTATGAAAATGAAGTCTTGGGCCTGCCTGGAGAGAGAAATGTGTACCTGAGGGAATTTGAGGCCATTATATACAAGAAGTGATTGAAACACGATGGCTGGGCATCCCACCTGGAAACTGGATAACTCGGCCTAAGCACGGTATGGCGGAACACCTTCGAGACTTCAGATGTCACGGAGGCATGTCGAGATGGCCTTTCGTCCCGCATGCGGTAAGCTGCGGGGTGCGTGCCGGAAACAAGAGGCGGGCAAATAGTGCTGTGATTGGGGAAGGCTGATACAGGCGCTTCTGTTCAGCCACTGGCGATACGGAGGAGGTCTGCGTTTTGCCTAAGGTGTCTTGCGTGGCTGTTTGAGAGCCAAGCCGACCAGAACGCCGAAGAGTCGATTTTAAGGGTCATGGCGTTTCCGTCGAGGGGATGAAACTCGACGAGAGCGTTGGCGAGGGGATGAGACGTGGATGAGGAAGACCCTGGACGGGTGAACAGGAGAGATTGTGCACGGGCCTTTTCGTGTCTTTGCGCTACGCCTCCCATCTTAGCTTCGAGCTTCGCTAGAGGTCACGATTCACTTCAACAAGTCGCCCGCCATGTCTCTGCCGCCCGTTTGTGACATCTGCTCGCGAAGGACCTGAACTGTTGCCAGGCACGTTTGGCTGGCCGATGTTTCCCAGCAACCGTGTCTCTTGGCGCTGTGGCGGCTAGGGCATGCCACGACAGCGGTAAGGACGGTACCTGCGACGTCAATGTATCCACGTCCTTTGCGCTGCGATGCAGAGGCGTGCCAATAACATATAGAGATCACCGGATCGAAAAATGCGCAGACGCTGGCATCATCAAGCACCGCATACCATTGAAATGGGGCGAGCCGATCATGTACGATGAGGCGGTGCATGGCATGGCATGGACACTGACAAGTTCAATGCGCCCGGCACCTACGGCACCTCTCAAGTCCACAGTGGCAATGAAAGTATACGCGAGCTCAACGTGGCTATGGAAGTGAGGCTCGTGGACTGTTCTACAGCGCTACTATAGCAGGCAAACCAAAATGGGAGGACAAATCCTGCTCAACTTCCTCGGTAACATCCGACGATTCATCGAACTATCAATCACCGAGGTTCCTGACGTCGTGTCTCGGTCCTATGTCCAGGTCCTATGTCCAGGTCCTATGTCCAGGTCCTATGTCCAGGTCCTATGTCCAAGGCAAGTCACGCGTCTTCTTCCACGATCATCCTCATCTATTTCATGCATCTCCAAATACACATTACGAACTTATTTGACCGAGCTCTGCACCGATTTATTGATCGCTGCACGACTTCCTTGTTGCGGCTCCCGCGATGTAACCAACCGCTAGCTCGGAGCGTTTTTCTCGCTTGCCCACCCCAAAGCAGACGCTTTTCCAAAAATAACCACTACCATCGCATGGAGCGCCTTGCATCCTCGGGAAGCTATGAGCTCACTCGCACCTTTGTGTAGGCAATCCTGCTACTTCGAGCGGTCACCTGAACGTATCTCTACAGTTTGCTACCCAACGGAGCACCAAGTAGCCCTGCATCACCATGGCACGTCTTTTGTCATGGTGTCCTTGGGCCATGCCATCGGGTATTTGCGTTGCAGTGATGATGAAGACCTAGGAGCTTGGGCACGAGAACACAGAATTCGACCCACTGGCGAAGACTATAAGAATGGCGAGATCCTCAAGCAAGAGTATACACATCCGCTCAACAATCAATTTCACTGCAGCCTGCTTCCAACCTCACAGACTCTCACCTCATCCTAATTGCATCATCTCAACCAAAGACCTACCCCCCGCAAACTACAATATGAAGTTCTTCAGCACCCTCGCCACCTCCGTTCTCGGCATCTCTTCTCTTTCTGCTGCCATCTCCGGTAAGCCACACGCTCCTGCAGCTTGATTCCACCTACTGACATCGCCAGTCTCCTACGACACCGGCTATGACGACAAGAGCAGATCCCTGAACGTAGTTTCCTGCTCCGATGGCCCCAACGGCCTCATCACCAAATACAACTGGCACACACAGGGCGACATTCCCAATGCTCCTTACATTGGCGGCTACCAAGGAGTGGAGGGTTGGAACAGCGCCCAGGTATATGCAGCCATTCGTTTGGGCATCTATATGCTTATGCTGACCTTGGACAGTGCGGCACCTGCTACGGCGTGACTTACAATGGCAAAACCGTCTACATTCTTGCTATCGACCACACGGCGACCGGCTTCAACATCGCCAAGGCAGCGATGGATGACCTCACCAATGGGCAGGCCGAGTTCCTTGGACGCGTAGACGCGCAGTACGCCCAGGTTGATAAGAGCAAGTGCAAGGCTTAGAGTGGTTCGATAAGAGAAGGGGACTACAGGGGGAGCAGCATCTATTGCATTTACAGCAGCATGGCATACATTCCTTAAGCCACCCGGAGTTTTGCGTAATATCTAATTACCGGTCATGAAATAAGCTGGGGTCTTCCTATTTGCCCTATACTGTTAACCAGTTTTGCACATTCTTTGTTGTTTGATGCATGTTTTGCCCCGTGTGTCTGGTTCCGGGCCCGTGGTCGCGGTTCTACTACACTGGAACTCTCTTTAAGTTTCTGCAAGGAAGCCGCGCACGCATTCTTTATAAGTATACAGGAAGCTCAATGCGCATGATATCTTGCTGATCGACTATAGCGAATTTCGCGTAGTGTACTAGTTGATGACCATCAATGCTGGACACTATGGGTCCAGGCCGAATGTCATTGCTGCGCACGCAATGCCGAGGATGATTACGCGGTCCCTATTGAAGGACGAGACTACTGTGGAGTCGGGCTCGAAACCCCTAAACCGGCATTCAAGTGCCAACTTCGGCCTGCGGGCATAAACAATTGTGTTTTTCTTGTTTTGTGAAGAAACGGCTTCTGCATCTGTATAGTAGTATGAATGAAAGGATACCGTTTCCATATGGTTTCATTGATGCTTCTCAATGTCATACCCCGTAAGACGAGCTGAATACAATCAGGCTACTATGTCGTGAATCACTGGATTTCACTCCTCAGGTTTTAGGTCCAGAAATGAGCACCTGCCCGGAAACCCTTATGAATACACCCAAGCGCGTTTATCCTGCCTCTCTTAGCATGGCTCCTCCCCTCCCATATCCCGAATTCCCAGCAACCAGGAACTCAATGCGAATACACATAGGTAGCTATATCCTGCAACTCGGAAGACTGTGCGGTCGACATCGATCCTCGGATCCACAGTAGCTGAGAATCCGAATGGCTCCACCGGTGTGTCCCGCACATACCTCTGAAACTGCTCTTCATTGCCCATCCTCGGGGTACCTGGCAGTCGGGAAACCCATGTGGTTGCACCCAGAGAGTGACTTTACGATGGCTCCAAGGGTATTCAAGTAGCGATGAGGATTGGTTTCAGCAATAGAGACTGGATTAGACCAAGGTGCCGAGATAGCCTAGAGGCACTCCACCAAAAAGTGCAACCTTGCATCCGCCTCAGAGGGGAAAATCAACATACATTTAGGGCAGAGTTCCAATGTCACACCTAACTGTTCAGGCCCTGAATCCACATCTGACTTTTCAAGCCCTGAATCCGCTCCACCATCGCTATGCTTTAACATGTGTTTCTGGACCCTGTTCCACGAACCGTATGTGCTGATGATGCTCCGATACTTCGGATAAATGAAGCAGCGAACAGTGGGATCGGACTCTCTCTTTGCCTGGATCGCCTTGGCCACCGACAGTAAAGGCCTGAGACACTCGAACAAGCGGCCGCATTCGTGTGCGAAGTTGCTGGCTACGTCTACAGCCACGGTCATTTGATCTTGTGACATCAGTTTTGAGTGTAGAATATAGGATGAGGGAATCACCCTATCGGTCACCGTTTTCACCGGACTCGTAGTCCCACGGGCGTAGAAGGTGAAGTGTGGCTCGTCCTCTGTCGGTTGATTCCCGCCGAGGAAATTTGATCCATCGTCTGCGTTCGCCGTCGCCGGATTGTCTGTTCCGGAAGCTCCACGATCGTGGTCCTCGCTGGAGAGTGCGTTGGAAAACTGGGTGCGATCATCGGGGTTCAATGTCATTGTTCCGTGGGACAGGTCTGAGTTTGCATCACCGCTGGTAGGGATGTCGAGATAATCGTCGAGCTATGAATCGATGGGAGGAGACCTGTCGCGCTCATTGTCGTCTCCGTGGTTGTGAGCCATCTTCCGTACGGTTGGTGATTGGCCGATAGCATGTCGATATGAATAATTGGAGCGAATGAAGCCAAAGTGCGCTGTATTTTTGATCAGGGTTTCTTCTATAATAAGATCAGGATAGGAGACGTACCAGTTATGTCGAAATGCCCTGTCGCCCGCTGATGGGAGGAATGTGAGAATCGAGGACCGCAGCCGGTCATGGCGGTTCTCGAAAAAGCCACTCATAGCTCTTGCTTGACTCCATACCCACGGCCCCGAGGTAGGTGGACTGGAGGCAGCGGGTGCTCCATGGTGCAGGAGCCTTGCAGCTGCGCGTCAGGTCGCAGCTTTTGGAGTGACGCAGCCTCTTCCAAACTTGTCTTGGCTTGGGATATCAACTTAGAAATCGGAAGGCACAGTCGTCATGGCTGCACCTTTCCTCATTGCACACTCGAGCCTCACCTCATATCCCAGACCCCGAGCCCATCCTTCATGGGGATGGCTGTACGCATATATCAGTTCTGGACTGCTCTATTATTGGCCACGAATCGTCCCACGCACTCAGCAACACGGACTACACCCAGGATCGGTCTTTTCTGATCCCAATTGTCATTGCGACTCTATCAGCCCATCCATAACGATGACAAGTGTTGTACATGCAATGATATACACTTCAACCTATCAATACAGCACCCCTCGATAAGCCTGACATGGTGTACTTTCCCGTCTACGGCGCCCTCGTCTTCAACTGCACCCCATGCCACCCCTTGATCTCCTCCTTCAACACCTCATTGACCATCTTGTGCTGCTTTATCGGCGTCAACCCCGCAAACCGTTGACTGGTAATGTCCAGCGCATACATGCTGCCACAGCCGCCCGAGATGTCCTGGACCTATGCGCCACGACGTCAGCAGCATGCTCACGCAACCTTGAGCTCCTCTCTCGCATCCACAACGCCTATTACCCCGCAGAATGCTACCGACACGAAACCTTCACGACGCGGCAGTCTATGCCAGCCAATCCGGCCGGTTCCCCGCATATGTAGGTGAGACGTGCTTACCTTCAATGCCACAGGCTCCAAGGCGCCCTTCACCTTGTTAAAGATGTGTAATTCCTTGTCGTCCAGGTAATCAGGAGGCTCTGGCTGTGTAGCACTTGAATATGCTCGGCGCGCAGCCGGTGCGGGGGAGTGGCGTGACGGCGTTCTCGGCCCTGATGATAAGGCTGACGGGCGGCTGGCGGGAGCTATGGGAGCTATGGGAGCTATGGATGGCTTGTGGAAGCAGCGGACGCAGATGGTCATGAGACGCGGACGCGGACGCGGATGAGGACGATGGGTGCGCGGTGCGGAGAGAGTTGGGATGCGGAGGCTGCGGAGGCTGCGGGGAGCGAGGGCTCGAGAGGGCGCCATTGTCAATGCTGCGGGGGCCATGGGCATGTATCAATGATTGCCGAATAGAGGGAACTGGAAAACTCACCGCTGTCACGACAATCTGCGAGTCTGGACAGCTCCGCAGAACTTTCGTCACGATTGTGGTCCAAGCTCCGGATCCCTGCCACGCCACTCACGTGGACGCTTGTTCACGATTCGGCACTCATCGCCACCATCGCCACCATCGCCATCCCTCCCCTCACAACCCCGCCCGTTCCCCTCCGCCCTCGCTCATCGGTCGGCCCGTCGTCGCCCATCTCCCGGAGTCTTACATCACCGTCGCACCAGCCAAAAGCCGATCAACGGCCCATGACGTCTGTTGAACAACGCACCTCACCACCACCGTCCCATCCGACAATTCTCGCCCAGCCTCACGTCTCAACAAAACCTCCCATCCTTCCCAAATGTGTTCAAACAGCAAGACCCAACCCAAGGCTAAAGCAGCGCTACGGCAAAATCCAGCGCAATAGAGGGGTAAGCGCGCAAAAGTATCTCCAAGTACCAGCTTGTACCTCTTCCTTATCAATATCGACTCTGAAAACCGCGCCTGCATCGACTTTTCGCGACCCTCCATCACGCATAGCATCCTGCACCCAACAAGCATCTCCACAAACTTGCGATGCAATGGCAAACCCCGTCTGACGTCTCCCCATCCGCCTCGGGCCGCGCAGAAAGTAATCTGTTGCAATTCATCATCAAATCACCCCACCTGATATCGCACCGCGCTGTCCACGCACAGATACCGACCACGCGGCTGTTTCCAAGAACAGTACGCCTGGGCGATAAGGCTCTGTCCGTTGCTGCCAACCAACGTATGCAGGGCGCGCCCGTCCCATAAATGTG
Organism: Pseudomonodictys pantanalensis; assembly: GCA_019022785.1. Classification (NCBI taxonomy): domain Eukaryota; kingdom Fungi; phylum Ascomycota; class Dothideomycetes; order Pleosporales; family Parabambusicolaceae; genus Pseudomonodictys; species Pseudomonodictys pantanalensis. The sequence continues at coordinate 70,607 of JAFHBV010000063.1, forward strand.
GTGGCGAGACGCCTGTGTCATGGCAGGGCTTTGCGTGTCGGACGCGGAGGACCCTGAAGACCCTGAGTCTTGCTGCTTGGACTGGGTGCTGCTCTATCTGCCATCCCCATTCGTGCCGTGCCGTGTGAGCCGCTATATGGGCGCAGTCATGACTTCACATGTCTTGAGTCTGCCGCCATACAGGTTTTAGACGCTTCTCGTCCTTGACAGCCAAGTCGGACGAGTCTACGCCACGAACCCGGGAGTCCTCCGCGTCTTGGAACCCGAGGAAGCTCTCGTGAACAAAGTGAAGAAGCAAGGCTGTGTTGCCCGTCGGCCGACGCCATCCATTCGCGCTTTAGCTATGGGAGTTATTGAGCGTTGCTCTCGTATCGGCGCCACGGAAGGAGCAGATGCTGCGCGAGCAATCAATCCAGGCAATCCAGGCAATCTCACTGCATGCGTGCAGCCACACCACATCATCTGCCCCGTCGTGCGCCTCCGGTCCATATACTCGCCGACTGGCACGCTGAAGGACAACAACGTGCGGGGTTGTCATGGAAAGCCATACAGGCCAAGCACGATGAATGCACCATGGCAATGCGCTTATACATAGATAGAAGTCCGGCCTTGCCCCAAAATTTCCTAGTATCCCATGGACTTCCATCAAAGCGAGCTAGCCGCCTTGTTAGCCTCCACCTTGTAGAGCCCTCCATTCCCCTTGCGCTAAATTCGGTACATGGATACCTACATCCAAGCTGTGGATATGTCGGGCTTCAAGGCCGCGATGGATTGGCAAACTTGTGGCATGCTCGTGGGTGAGCAGAAAATAGAAGAAGATACCAAGCCCTATGGTGCAAGTACCTTTGCAATGCACATTCCCACGCCACGTTGATGCTATCTGAGAGATACTAGTGTCAGGTGGGTTTACTGCCTGTGTCGACTCGGATGGTCGCTTACGACGACGAAGACGACGGCACCTGTAAATACTGTACCAGCTCTGATGAATGTGGGAAGCGTGGATGCTGCAATAGTCATTGTGAGTGTTGAAGCGTCTGTGGGGATGTCAAGCATAATGTCTCAATCCAACCGCATCGCGTCTGGTTTTTATTCTCCTTATTACTCCTGCGATCATCTCTCATTATCCCATACCCTCCTACTTAGGCAGCTACCTAGACTAAGTCAACTTTCCAGTGGTGCCATCTTGATCCAACAAATCTGCAGTCGCGGTCGCGAACGTAGCTCGAGTGCTCGTCTCCGTCGCCATCCCAGCACTCGCGCTCCCCGCTATTTCTTCTCTTGACTTTTTCCGTTTCCCAAGTCCAGGCTACATTCAATGGTGGGATACTGCCAATCTCCCGTTCGTGCGCGTAATTTACGAGTTCGCTGTGTATATGAGTCCCATATAAGCCGTCGGCCCCACCGACCAATCACACCGTCCAGACCACAAACAACACAATAACCTACATAGCATCACCACGAAGCCCTATATCTCATAAATAATAGCTCTCGCTGCAGCAATCCACCGAAGGCTCCAACAGCAGCATGTATTGCTAAGAATAACACTACCTTGCCCGGAACGAGCTCAGCGCACGTTTGATGTTGAAAGATCACTACCTGGTGCAGCTTTCTAAGCTGCGGGCCTCACTTGTTCCTGTCGCTCGTACGGCCTCGAGCAGCACAAGCGAGCTCCCGGTGTAATATGGCTCGATCCGAGCAGCAATGAAGTGGAGTGCCGGAGACGACGGGGGCATGGTACGGTACTTTCATACCGGCGGTAGCAAGGGCAGTCGTCGAATGATGGGTAGGCACGCCTAGATTCTCCTCTGGAAATGACGACGGCCTCATTTCCGCAAAGTAGGGTTAGTGGAGCGCGGGTGGATCGATCAAAACCACCGGCTCCCTCTGTACCGCGCTTCTGTTCTTCTCGCCCTCGTCTTTTTGACTCCCTCCTCGTCACCTACCTCGAAGCGTTGAAGTGGTGAAACCGCCACAACGATGCGTGCCTCTCTCGCCCTTCTCTTGACTAGCCTGGCTGCCTTCGCAGTCGCGGCACCTTACCCCCAAGATGAGCCAGAAGTGCCAGAAGTAGAGTCTTCTGCTTTGCCGGAGCCCGTGTCCACGACGGTAATCGTGACCCCGGGCCCGACTCTGCCCGTCTCCGAGTCGACATCATTGAACATTCCCGTGACGGCGACGACTGCGCTGGAGACTGATGTTCCGTCGTCGTCGTCTCTGGCGTCGTCGTCGAGTTGGTCAAGGACTAGGAGCAGGAGGCCCCCGCATTCCGAGCCGGTTCCGATTTTCTCGAAGAGCTGCGATTGCCCGAATCTGGCGACCATGGCGTATCCGTGTTGGGCGACTGATGCGCTGCAGGTGAGTTGCAAGCATGCAAAGAAGAGAGGAAGATGAAGAGAAAAGCGGAGAACAGACAGGAAGGAGAGGAGAGAGGTGGATGGAAGTGAACGCGAGAGAAAAGAGAGCAAGAATGCTGACGAGAAACAATAGCGATGCAACTTCGAGGAACTGCACTCTTTCATCTGCTGGACCTCAGCAAACTACGGCTGCCCGACTCCCACGCGCTCAGTACGTCCCCCCATTACTTTTCCTTACCTCTTTGATCAATATTCAACTAACCTCTTTCAGTGCGAGTCGCTCTTTTCACCAACACCCATCACCACGGGCAAGAATCCATGCGAAATAGGCCCGGGAGGCAACGAGCCGATGATAACAGGAGCTCCGATGCGTCGGTGGCAGGATATGGTCGCGAAGCTGTAGAGGGAGGCTTCGCAGAAGCGTAGAATCAGCGAAAGAAGTACTGAGTAGAGGTGACTCGTGCCCGAGTATATCAGAGAGTCGCACTGATACACGAGGGATGCAACCTTAGCACGGTCATAGTAAGCCAAGCTGCAATACTACCTTGTCATCCCTCTTCATCTATCTCTTGCATCACTGCGCCATTGAGCTCCTACGTCAATCTTGTCTTCATCTCTTCGATGCTCTGGTGTGGTGGTGTCGGTGTCGTGTTGTCGTCGTATTCCGTGCCAAGGGTTAGCCTCCCGTCACTGGTGTCGCCCTCGCGCTGAGCACAGCCATTGTTGTCAAGATCCCTTTACCCTATTGGTGTGGTGATGACCTTGTACGAGATGTCAGTCTCGTACTCACCGTCACCATCTCCACCTAGATCTCTGTTGAGGTCTGCGGTGGCGTCAACTCACAACCAGTCCTCATCCAAACCCCGGTGGCATCTCTTCAATGCAGGGACTAAATCTAGCCACTGCAAGCCCTTCGAGTCCCCGCGGACGCAGGGTATCTTATCAAGCGCTTGGAACATCGAGGGTGGCGGTCGCGTTCCGCTCTGTAGTGCATTCGCCCGTCGCCCCCCTCCCGCCTCGACTTCGTAGGGGCTTGTCGTAGCGCCATCTTCCCGTGTTGAGTGGAGCCGCACATGGATCAACGACGCCTCTCAGCGACGAGCCATCAGCAGTCCGAGATGATCTCCACAAAACAAGAGCTCGGTTGAATCGACCAGGCCAGGTGAATAGTGCTCTGCTTTTGATCAGGTGGGTTGCTGAGCAAAGCAGCGACGAGACCCACCGCTTTCTCCACCTGGAGTATACGTTATCGGTGACCGTGGAGAGGAGATGGGTTGTTTGCAAGGAGGTGATGTGCGTCTCCAGACCCACAATTGACCTGCGTACGTGAAGCTCATCTCGGACTACTGACTGCTTATGACGAGCGATCCGACATCTCTGACAAACAGAAAGAGACGACGAGCACGAGGGCGTTCCCTGAGCCCTCGGGAAAGTGCGGGGTGTTGATGCCAACCAAAGGTCTCGACGACAGACGTCAGACATGTGAAAGGGACCCCAAGGCGTCTAGACTTTGATGCCCTGCGGCTGTCTCGTACCCATACGGACAGTGAGCTTTTGGGTCCGACCCTTTGCGTCTCAGGGTCCAACTCTGCATTGAGAGGGTCTTTACGCGAGACCATTCCATCATAATCTGACATCGTGAGCATCGCGTATCGCGTTCGCTCACCACCATGCCACGATCCTTCCCCGCATTCTGCCTCTCTCCTGAATCAAGCAGCCTACTCTGCATACTGCGCGTTGGTTGCATGTTGCCGGTGTCAACGCCGATGTGAGCTGCAATATCCGTCCATCGGATGTGGACACCCCGCCACCCCAGCTCTTGCATATCTCATACACAGTCCAATAATCCATCAACGCGCCATTATAAATCCAGTTCAACGACACCGCCTGCCTTTTGCCTATCAAGCAGCACTGCAAAGGGACACTCGAGACGCTGTTGCTAGGCCCAGGGTAGGATGACCTTATAACGGCCCGCAGAGAGACTACTGTGAGCCCCACCTCATGGCGTCTGTTGCAAGGCAACCAACTGGGGTCCTGGACAAATAGAAGTTATACGCGGCCCTCCATATCAGAAAGCTGATGGGAAAGCTTGTCGGAGACCCTTGATCTGCGAAGACTTGCCTGGGGTTCGCTTGGTCGAGGATGTGCTGGTAGGCGCCACTACCCGATGGTGGAAGGGTCCGGCAAGCCACAACCAAGAGGATCAGTGTAGGTAATTTGCCCCTCCGATGATGAGACGTGCCTAACAAACGCGGTTGTGGTAGAAGGGTGGGGACCCTTTGGGGTAGCATGCCCAAACCTCCTTCCCAATCCACGGGTTCCTCTCCTGAACCAATACAATGAATTAGACGGGTGGAGAATATCCCCGCGGGACCCAAATATCGAAGTCGCGCCGTCGCATTTCAAAAGGAGGGCGGAGAGAAGCGCCATGTCTCTCGAATATCCACCCCGACGCGTCTCATCTGCACTCCTCATTCCAGCTCGACTGGGATGCCTGTTGTTGGCTGTACGCGTTGCTAAAAGCAGCCGGTGGCCGTGCAAGATAACACGACCGCACTACCTTAGCTGCGTTAAGACCGAGCTTAAGCGCCACTGGTTCGTTGAGGGGTCTCAGATGCAAGCGAGAACGGGGCTTCCTGTAGCGTGGTCTGGCACACGTTCTAGCATCTGACATGGCAGGCAGACAGGCAGACCGTCGACCGGAAGCGTGCAAGCAGCATTATTGACAGCCCGAACCGATTTTCCGTTGCCAAAGAAGCTATTGTCTGGTGGAGGCGAAATGCACGACTGAGTGAAGAATTTTTCGCAATGAAAGACACTGCGGCTAGCAGCCGGCCGCGAAGGCCTGTTGTGGTTGTTGAGCAGCTCGCCACCCTCGAATCACAGGCTCTCCTTGCCGATCAAAGATAAAGTTAACGAACAGCCCGTTAGACAACGCTCGGTGGCAGCGCTGATCCTGGCGTTTCGGCACACAATCGCTGCGTGAGACGTGCAAATTTCCTTTCTCCGAACACCGCAACCGTCGATAACGTTTGTCGTTGGCGCTCGGCGAACATTACGCGGTGGCATGATTGTCTGGTCGCCAGTGTCCGGTGAGAGCAAATGCGCCGTGCTCGCGACAAGAGGTTCCAGAACCCCGAGACCCGCCTCACCTCATGGTAATTGTGGGAACTCGTATCGCTGTCATACCATGCAGTCCTGAGGAGTACGTTGATAAAATTATTGCATCGAGTCATATTGCGTCGGACGCCCGCCGACGGGATGCTGAGAATCATCATTTCGGCGCGATTGGCCGCAACCACACTGCACACATCAACGATGCTCTTACCAGCCTCGCTCTCGGCGAGCAAAGCCAGCCTCACCGGAGCGGCATCCCTGTGCCGATTATTGCATGCGCCGAGGGCAAGCGAGCGCGGCACCAGCTCTGAGGCCTCGTTTTCGGACGATTGCCTGAATCAATGGAGGGACGCAGAGTGGGCATTATTTTGTTGAGACGCGGTTGCATGCTCGTGCAGGTTGCATGGCGATTCGCTTGCGCACGTTTTGGGTGGAAGTATGTGTCTGACGCCTTGTTGCGGCTTGCATATTGCGATGGAGGGTTGCATGGCGGTAATGAGCGCTGGAGGATGGGAGGGTCTGCGGTTGCCCGAATGAGGATATCCGGATAATGGTGGAGGCGCAAAGAATAGAATAAAGCGATTAGGAAATGAGGTCGTTCAACAACGAGAAACGGAAGGCTGGCGTTATCGCGGGTTGTTGAACGCGGGCCTATCACGCCTCCGCCCTCGTGTTCACCGCGGCCCTGCAGTTGCGACCTGGTACCAATGTCGGTGTTCTGGAAGGGTAAGATAGGTTCGGAAACGCTCACCGATCGTCTACATTGACTGAGTAGCACGTCCACGGCTCGGGCTACCCCGCGATGTCTAGCTGGCCCTATATTTTGCAGCCAAGTCAGCGCTGGTTGTGATAGTAGCCTTATCTTCACTGTTGGACCCTGTTTTGTGTATGGTAGCACAGCATGATGACCCTGGATCCGTTGATGCGTGGTTTAGGGAAGACATTGATATCTAGGGCTGCTTTAAGGGCGGTGTCAACACCATCCCCAGTGCTTCCCAGCAGCATAATACGGCGAAAGCCATAGAAATGGCAAGCTCTGCAGGTGTGGCTGGAGAGATGGATACTTGGGCGTTTGCGATTCAGCATGAGACTGCGCTTTCAACAGTGGGATGTTGTGTGGCGTGCGTTAAGGGTTGGTGTGTAGACAGCGGACGTCGCCATGAAGAGCCGGACTTCAACGGTGCGAGTGTTCGGGAGGACTTGGACTTCTTTGAAGGCATCGCCGACGCTCGAAGACGTGGATGTGGTGGTTCATACACCTTGTGGATTTCACAGTGGGCAAGTGCGACGGTCTACTCCTCAAGCTCTTGGTCGGGCTCGCAAATGTTGTGGTATGGGATGAGCCTTCATCCCTTGAGTTCCAGCTATGTACTAGCTTAGGGCTTTTTTTCAGTGGGAGCTCCTACGCTGTAGTTAGTACGAGCATTATTTCAGGTGGATGGGAGCGTTGAGGGCCAATGGAGTGGGGGGTCGCTGCTCAGCGCTGCGATTCGAGCCCAGCATTACCCCAGGCGTTTCGCCTCGCGCCAGCACGAGGATTGTCGTGATTCTGCCCGTCAACGTCGGCCGGTTGAAGCGGGAGACAACTGCATATTGGGTGCGCGAGTGTTGAGCCCCGAACCAATTCCTCGTCAGCCCTCTTTTGATCATCCCGCCGAGCACGCTTTTCATGTCAGAAGCGGGGCACATTGATAGGATTGTGCATTAGACATTCAAGAGTTTTGGCGCCCGACGCTAGAGTCGAAAAACCGGCCTTGTTTTGCAGAGACCGAAGTCGCAGCGCTCGACTGCTTTGATGCGAATATGACGACTGATGAGCGGTGTGACCGTCTGCACGACGAATGATGGGGGAAGAGCTAAGCTGACAGGCATAAGCGCGGCGACAGTATCGCTGAGAAAGAGCCTTCGTACTCTCGGAATTGTAAAGCGGATCTCGAGTGGGGATACATTCCTTCTGCGTGATTGGGATAGGTGACAGCACCTGCGGGATCATCTATCGTGATCAGATCGTGGACGCCCAAATTTTTTTTTTGCAGAACACACCCGCGTTATGCGTGGGCAGACGATTCCCATGTATGTGGGGATGGGAAAGGCTTGGCCAATCAGAGCAAAGTGCTCCGAAACCACTCGATGACAAACCCTTGAGTTCTCAGGGCTTATCGGGCCAAGTATCTTTACCTTACATGCTTTGGACAAAACTTCACGTCATCGAGACCAGACGCTGTGTGTGCACGAAGATGTGGTTCCTGATAGTCGCACCAAGCACTGGTGTTCCAGAAGCTCGTCGTCGCACGCAGATGTCCACGCTGCGTCAGGTATCCGGCTGTCTGGGCCGATCAGGCATTCCCCGCAAAATGGCTCAGAACCATGGCCTCTGCGCAGGTCTGATTTAGCACAGGATCCTCGACAGGCAGCGATTCGACGGGGAACCGAGCCGTAGAGATCCAATGAGCTTGCGTGACTGGGCAGAAGGTCAATCGAAAAACAAACCGCGCGGAAAACCCGAAGACCACCGAACCACGAATATCTGTGCCGGTGCTGGTGTACACCGTACCATCGAATACATGAAGCGCTGACGATGTAGCAGGCTCCAGGCGATGAATTCATAGATGCCACGTCGAACCAAGGAAGCGCACTTGGGTCTTACCAGGTGACCTAGCCGCACGGTCTAGGTACTACGCCGGCAATATGATGCTGGCGATGATGCACTTGTAATGGTTTCATCACGGGAGCTCCTTGGTCATGCGTGCGCTCACCGCAGCTCAAACCCACAACGCTTTCGAAAGACGAGTGGACAAGCCATGCAAGGACCGAAGAGACCGGCATCAAGAGCCGGTTTTGTATCGCATTTAGTCGGAGATGCATGAATACTATGTATGTAAAGGATTCCCTAGTTGCTTGCTCGGGTCGTGATGCTGGCTGGTCACGGTCTCGTTCAAGTTGTGCAAGCTGTGCAAAGGAAAAGCGCAGATGGCTAAAGAAATGAGTTGGGTGCCGGTTGCTTGACATGCGTTCTTATGAATGCGAAGCCGTGAGACTGGGGCAGTCTCACCTGAGAGCATGCTTGGCTTGAGCTGCGTTGTTTTTGTGAGCTTTGCAAGGCGGAACGACTCGCGAAGGCTAGCCTCACGCACCATTTGGCGTCGGCCTTGCACTGGGTTCGCGAGGATCGATATTCGGGGGGCAGATCGATATTGCGGAACAGAACGCCAGACTCGGACGGGTAGGCGGTGAAATACTAAACCCCGGTTGGCAGCTAAAAGTGGCTGGTGGGAGGATTCTGCCCGGGCTTGAAATCTCTGACAGCAGCGCGAGAGTGGGGAGCCTCGACGCTCGGACTGGCGCGGGACAGCATTAGGATCCCGAGAGCATCGTGAAGTTGAAAACTTGGTGGAAGCCCTGGAGAATTCGATGCAGCTAGTCAGCCAGATGGGAAATCATCCCTTACTTGAGCCCCATTCAGAGACATGGGAAATTGAACTTGTCTGTAAGCCGAGCTAGGAAGGCTGTTGCCGCATGGGGAATCGCTTTGAGGGGCATTGGACAAGGCGAGTGTTTGACTGCGAATTGTGGCTCGAGACCGCGTCGTCGTCGTTCAACAAACGCGCGCTCGTGAGTGCGATAAGCTCCACTCTTGCGACTTTGAGTGGGGCTTGCTGTCAGCTCACTGAAGTCGATGAGGGTAAATTTAGGTTCAGCCACGGAGCCTGAGGGAGTCGAAACATGCCGTCGCACATCAGGTCATCGAGATACGGCGTTGCACTATAGCCGCGCGCGCAATACGAGACTTCGGAATGAGAGCTTCCCAGAGGATCCTGGAACGGGCAATCAAGACGTGATGCTGATACAATTGACCTGTATACGCGTCTCGAGAGTCATTAGGTGCAGGCACGATGAGCATGCCTGTAACTGATAGTGCGGGGAAGTATGATGAAGCCCCTCATCTGTAGAGGCAAGACAACACCTGTCACAGTCAATTGGCCCAGCCAAGGGTGCAGAAGCGTCCGAGCTTGCCTAGCATAAACATTTGGCGACGAGTCGGCGGACAAGGAGCGCTGACCACCCACCCGCAGTACAGGCGGAGATGGGTTTCATCTGGGTCAGGAGCCTCATCTCGCGACGCAGGCCGAGCGCAGGTCGACGCCGTGACGCGGGCCGATGTGGAGAGAGAGAGAGACAGAGAGAGGGGCTTCGATGCTCCACGGGGGCGGGATGGGGTGCGTTGTCTGCTGCAGAAGGACAACCTGGAGATATGTGGAGACGGTTGGCGCGGAGGCTCGTCGAGAAGCTGTCGAACTACGATTTGTGTGGGCGGAAGCGTTGTTGACGGACGGCCTCGCTTGAGGAAATGGTGTTGTGCAGGGGAACCCAGCGTGGGCAGGAACGACGGCAGGGGTATTTTTGGAGCTAGCGGTGGCCCGGGGTGTGATTGGACAGAGGGTGACCGCCATTTTCCAAAGTGGCAGGATCGCCTCCGATGAGGGGAGATTTTCGAGCCAGCGGCGGCGAGGACAAAGGCGAAAAGGCACCGCCGCACCCTTATCGCAGGCGCTGCTCAGGTACCGGGACACCATCGCACATCTCCCGCAGGCTGCGTCGCAATTGATGAAGAAGTTTTCGCCTTTTCGCCGCGCAACGACGCGCAGCCGTGGACAGCTCATGATCGTGCTCGGGCGGCAGGCGCTGGGCGTAGTGATGTCATATCTCGCTACGACTTGGCACGAGCGCGAGCAAGCGCAACGTTCGTCACCAGACGCCGCAGCGCGTGGGTGGCTTGGGAGCAGCGGTGGGCGAGCACCAAGGCAGTCAGCCCGCGCAAACGGCCTGCAAAAGCAATGCAAGAGGCTCAGTCGTCGCGAGGCCAGCCGACGATGCAATTTGCGGAGCAGCAGGAGATGCGAGACCGCAGACTGGCCTTATCTCTGGTTATTTTCCGTGTCAGCCCATGGGGTGTGGGACGAAGGACACGACGCTGCCTCTGCCTGCTCGCTCCGAGCGGACTGCGAGCGCTCCGTAATCGCATGCCAGACTCAGCCTGTAGCTGCCTTTGTTTGACTGTTTCGAGATTGATGACAGCGGAGACGGCTCAGACGATGGGGTGACGGCTTGATAGAGAATGCGTCGCATCCCCAATCCGTGCCGCCGCCAGTCGGAGATGGCATGCTCGTCTTTGTTGCACTACGCCACCGCCGGCCGTGGTAATCAAGGTAACCAAGTAATCAAGACGGGATGAAGGGATGAATAATGGTACGGAGTAGCTGCCTGTACTCTCGAGGTACATTCGTTGCGTGTGTGCGTGCCCCTCCGCCGTCAGCCAGCGCCTCCCTCCAGACCCAGTTCCCTCCTCCGCCCGTTCCAAGGACGACGAGCAGACGAGCAGCCGGTGCATGCCGCGTCCGCCTGTCGCTGTTTTTACGGCGCGGCCATCCTTGGTTCGCATCCCGGTCTGTTGAGTGGGTCGCCTGCAGCCCGTGGTCAAGCCATTTAACTCGCTTGCTCGTGTGGGCCGTGCAGCAAGCCCAGGCATCCCATCTCGCGTCTTCGCCATCCCGGCCCAGCACGATTCCCAGAAGAGCGCCGCCCGTCTCCAATAGTATAGTCGCCGCCCTGCACTATCTACCGCTGCACCTCAACACTTCTCCCTCCCTCTCCCTCCACACCTCTAGGCCATTGCCAGCCTTCCACCCTATTTACCTCCCCAGCCTGCACTCCCTCGAGTCGGCATCCAGAGCAACTGCCCTCACGGTGTTATCTCCACCCTCGGCAGCCTCACCCACCGCGCACCTTCCCCCAGGCGTGCCCTCCAGCGAGCCTTCCTCTGCACGGAAGCCGCCGGCATCACCACCTCGCAGGACTTGCTTCGTCAGAGCAGTCTTTGCTGAGCCCTGTCTCGAGCTCCCCTTCTCGAGCACATCGCAGACCTCGACCTCACAGCTTTGACTAGCTGTGAATACTCGCCAGCGTCGCGATATCCTCACCCTACGCCCCGTCACCGCCAGAGCCCGCCTCCCGTCAGCGGCTCTTTCACTTCTATTCTGTAAGTCTGACTCGACGGCACCTTGTGGTGAATCAGCACGCTTGTTCAGGCCGCTATGTCGCCATCGTTGTCCCAACACAATAATTTTTTGGTTCGCTACCCCATTGTGCACAATCAGCTAACGCCACACGCAGCAATAATCTCCTCTTAATACCTTCTCTTCTAATGCACTCGCACCCTTAATCTTCTCACCACCCTTCGTCAACTTCCCAACCCCACGAAGTCGGCCGAATGCCTTACACGCCGCCCACCCAGCGGTCGCCTGCAACCTCGAAGCCAAACAGCCCTATCCTCAGCCGCAACCATTCCTACACGGAGACCTACCCTCTCTCCCCCGCCACTCACCAACGGCCCTCGCTGCCTCGCTCCGTCTCCTCCACCTCGTACCTCAGCAAGCACCGCCGCTCGCCCTCGCTCGCCAGCACAACCGCGGCCAATGGCCAGGCAAACGGCAGCATAGCGCCCATCTCCGACGACCGCCAAGGACCTTCTTCACATGGTAGCCTCCGACAGTCTCCTCCTCCTGTGAACAATCTTCTGATTCCGTCAGGTGCCATCACCACGCCTCCTGATTCCTCGGACGACGATGACGAGCGTGGTCGGACTATTGGCAACTTGAAGGAACTCCAAGAGGCATTGCAGCATATCGACGTGAAGCGGGCACCATCACCTTCTCGTGACGGTGCTGCCGATGGCTGTTCCGGTGCCACTGCATCGAGGCCCGCTGCCCCAATAAGGTCGCTCTCCGCCGAAGCTCGGAAGATCTCCCATTCCCGGTCCTCGAGCGAGATCACCCTCTCCCATCATGCAGTCCCTCCGCTCAATACCGAGCCCTTCATCAGCTCTACAGATGGTAGCGACGTCGAAGATGATGAACTGCGGATAAAACCGCCGCTACTACGCAAGAAGTCTGGTGAGCTGGTTAAGCCTGCACTGCGTCCCGCCTCTCGTCGTAGGCCCTCCAGCATGCCTGGTACCCCAACGTACTCCAAGGCAGTGCATTTCAACGAAGACATCGAGCAGGTCCGCCACTTCCTCCAGGTCGATCGCCCCATTGCCGTCAGTGCCGGATCCTCGCCGGTCGAGACGTACGACAGCGAAAGCGAATACCCCTTCGACGATGTCAAGAGCAAGGAGCCTGAGTGGGAGATCAAGCTGGCCAACTTCCCCAACACCGAGACCTACGAGCGCCAGACGTCGCCTGTCCGTGTCGAGCGCATATTCCTCGCTTCCGACAACAAGACTCTGGTAGGCACTGTGGCCTGTGCCAATATCTCATTCCACAAGCTCGTCGTTGCACGCTTCACGCTCGACTACTGGAAGACAACATCTGAAGTGGTCGCAGAGTACAATCACGACATTCGCAAGAAGCAAAAGGACGATGGCTACGACAGGTTCAATTTCAACATCAAGTTGGCAGACCAAGCCAACCTAGAAGCAAGAACCCTACTCCTGTGCGTCCGATATCAAGTCAACGGCCAGGAGTTCTGGGACAACAACGGCTCCATCAACTACCAGGTCGACTTCGTCAGGAAGACCAAGCAGAAGCCTAGTCGGGGCAGCACTGGCCCGCTCCGCGCCATCCCTCGTAGCCGACACTCACCTCCTGCCCCCCGCCCGCGCTCAATGCCCGCTGGGTCCTTCGATGATGACTTTGGCCATGGCTTTGACAGCAAGTTCGAGTTTGGCGGCAGCCGCGGTCTCTTCGGCCACTCTCCCAATTCCTCCATCCGCCTCAAACCCAAGAGCAAGCGGGGCAGCCTCTTCCCGGACCAGGCTCCTCGGCGTCAGCAACCTGGAGGCCAGGCCTTCTCTACCCGATACGACTTCGGAGCCTCTTTGTCAGCTGCCCTGTCTAACGCACAGAATGCCCTCGGTGACCGCAGTGGTATTAAGGCGAACGGTACAGAGCGGGCGCGGAAGGGTTACTTTGATGATGCTGCACCGAAAGGCATGCCAATGGCCACCTCAACCCCCATTCCTGGGACCAAGCCGTTGACCGCCGAGAAGCCTGATCTGAAATCGGCGGAATACAATGAGTTGATTCAGAAGTTTTGCTTCGTACGTGCTCCACGCCCCACCGGATCGGGACAAGACGGATACTAATTGCGTTTCAGTTCGGCACTCCTTCTTTCAAGGACTCACCAAAGGCTACTACTCCATCCACTAAGAACGCACACACGGATGGAGTGCACGAGTACATTCTCGACAGTAGCTCTGGAAGCAACCAGTCATCGGCCACCAACAGCCCGCCGTCTCCCGCTCTTCCTCTCATGGTTGACGGCGCCGATGACGCCAAGCCTACCTCGCTCAGCCCTCATTTTCTCTCGCGTTCGACTTCGCCCGGTCCGATGACCGGTTCCGGTCCGGACGATCACTTGAACTCTTATCAGTATGGTTATAACTTGCATGGTGGAATCTTTCCTGAAGCTGGCCACCATCCCCAGGCTTGCGTCTAGGTCCTGATGGTCGGCAACCGACAGTGGTGGAGATCATGATATGACGAATTTTCTTGGCCGCGACGACATGCTTACGACCACTTGACGAGCGATGAGTGGAGCGGACGTTACCAGGTGGTGGTCACCGACGCTCACGAGTCCTTTTCAGTCTGGTACGAACCTGTCTTCTTGGCCCTGCGATTCCTTGTTTGCACGACTCTAAGCCGGCGGTGGTGGAGAGGGTCGCCTTTGCTGCATTTACCCGGATGGCCTGTCTCTGCATTTCCCGGACCTTCTTGCATGTCTTTTTCAACGGTTGGCGTAATGGTAGTTTCCTCCGGAGTCGGCTCGGTAGTGTTTTCGTCCCCTTGCCGATCTTTCATCACTCGATGGATTGGCACTTTTCGCCGAGCGACTCTACTCTTCGGGATAGGCGTCATTTGCTGTTTCGATTGCTCTCCCGGTTCCAATGCGTCCGGTTCGAGGGAGGGAAAAGTGTTTGGTTTCCGATTGCATCTCAAGCGGTGTGGTATTCTTATCAGGCCTGTCGTTTGCGTACATAAGTGGTAGTGGGTCGGCGAATACGAGTGCGTTTGTGAAGTTTTGTTATTCAGAATGGTTCGTGGTGTCGGTGTGGTTACGAGTCGAGTCTCTTACTGTCGGGTTCGGCGTGAGTCGCTGTTGTCGGCGTTCGAGCGTTGGAGCGATAATGTTTGGGCGACATGGGCCGGCCCACCGTACCTAGCAAATGCAAAAACAATGTATAACCAAGAGCGATCCCGTCTTTTCTCCATTCTCCTCGCACAAGGAAAGCTGTAGAAACGAAGGAGTCGTAAAGGAAGGGGAGCAGCGAGCTCTTAACCCCACCACGTGCCCCGCCGAACGCTGCCCGACTCCCCTGCCGCCGCAATCCTGAAATTGCACCCTGCCAATCCCAACCAGCGAAATGAAGCCGTGCAGTCCGGATCGTGAAATTTTGGCCATGTGACCCTGTGCTCGGGCTGAATTCAGGGTCCAGCACACAGGTGCCGCACACCGCCTTGGTTGGGCCGGTAAGCGGATTGCCCAAACGGGTCGCTTGGCTTTCTGCCCACTCCACAATTGGACTCACGATACTTGATTTCCTCCGCAACGCCGCCGGTTCTACGCGCCCGACCCGTGGAACTGCCCTCGTGAGCGCTTTTTCGGGCCTTGCTTCCCCGACCCTACTACCTACTCACCAGAGAGGAGACCTGAAAACCCGTTAGGGCAGAAGGAAGAACAGACACCATGGCGTGGGGCAGAGCCGCAACCACGACGACGACAAGACCTCTACTACGCCCAACGCACCTCCCGCCCATCCCGCGCGCCGACGCAGGCCCGCAGATCGATGCCACGACCATACTCTCCCTCCTCCTCCTGCTGTCGCTCCTCGCGGGCGCCTACACAGCCTCGCTCAAACTCCTCCCGTCCACGTCGACGATCAAAACGCGCATCCTCTTCATCTGGCACGCCTTCGACGCCCTCGTGCACATCGTCTTTGAGGGCACCTTCCTGCTCAACTGCTTCTTCGTGTCGTACAGCCTGCCGACGAGTTTCAATGTCGCTGCACGACAGCACCCGAGGATCCGGCTGCTGACGCCGCCGGACGTGTATTGGCTGGGGCACGAGGATAGATTATATGGCGCGGATTATGGCGAGAGCTGGATGAGTAGGATGTGGCAGGAGTATGCCAAGGCGGATCGGAGGNGGGGAGGGGTGGATTTGGGGATTGTGAGTTTGGAGATTTTGACTGTGGCGGTTGGGGGGCCGCTTGCTAGTAAGTTGAATACTCTCTTTGCGTATAAGGAGGGTAGGGTGGAGGTATACTGGTGGAATGGTAGCTGGGTTGGGTCGCGCGACGATATGAGAAGAGGTGGCAGGTGGGTGAAGGGCATGGCGAGACCTGGGCAGGGCATACGGACAGGAAGAGGAGGCGGACGAGGGACTATACAAGAACGATGTGTATATGAGGATGCAGGGCAAGCACTGACTGCGACACAGTATGGATATGCGAGCAGCTCCGCCGCGAGGAGCGCAAGGGAGTGCTGAAGCGATGGTTCTGGATGTGCATCCTGGCGACGGGCGAACTTTATGGCGGTGCGTCCCCTACATTCCTTTCCTCTCTTCCCCGCCCTTCCCATACATTTCGCACCCTCTTCAGCCAATTTTAAATTGTGACTGTTTTGATTGGCCAAGTGGGTCCGCGAGAGACGTGTTCGTCGCGGAAACGGGTTCGCTTGTCGAGTCTGTGGAGCTTGTGAGGCTGACACGTGGTTCACCGCTCTAGGCTGGATGACTTTCGCGCCTGAGTGGTTGACGGGCAGCCCCAATTTGGACACGTCGAATTGGATGTATTTGTAAGTGCCGAATTCTCTTATTTGTGTGGACTGGGTGTTTCATGGAGCGAGGCGGGTATACGTGGTTGTCGGTGAGGTGAGGTGAGGTGCGCTGTGAGGCTGGCGTCGGGCTTCCGCGGCTTCCATTCAGAAGTAACGGTGCCAGATGAAGGCCGTGCCACTGTTGTTGTCGTCTGGCCTGTTATTGTGGCATCTCGGTACATCGATGTGCTAACTCCCTTGACAGATGGCTCTACCTCTTCTTCTTCAACGTCCTGTGGGTCGTCTTCCCGCTGTGGATATTGTATGAAGCGTACCAGGCCATGAGCTCGGCTATGTCGCAGGCCGAAATGGTGGATCTGGTGAATTATTTAAAGAAGGATGACTGAACTATCCATTTTGAAAATCAGGGACGAAATTGATGGAAGGGGAACGGAATGTTTACTTCAGATCCGGGGTGCGGTATAGGAGGGTTTGCCGGAAACGCACACTTCGTGAATCTCTGGCTTAGATATCTGAGCTGTGGGTTCATATTCGTATGCATGAACAGCCATGGACTACGGTTGCACATGGCGTTTACCTACCTATGTGCGAAACGACACCTCTAGTGAGGAAAATCTAGTAACAATGATAAGGTGTGCATCCTAAAGAGAAAGTAAAGTGCGTTGACTAAACTCCGGATGCTTGACACTGTCTCTTCTGTACGATTTATTTCCAAATGCTGGTCTTTCCTCGAGTAGGACTGGGCTAACTTATCATAGTTTAGTGCTGCGGAGTGTCTCGTGATGTAGAGCTACCTCCACACGTTAAGTCTTCCCTGAGTCGAAAAACCCGACCTCTTTGCCATCAGCTTTCCACTACCATCTCAGAATAAGGTACTTGCGAAAAATGTACCACTCCGAAGGTCACATTTGCAGACATTGTCGCGATCTCGTCCTTCCATTGCCTGATCTCTGGAGTTTCGGCGGGCAAGAATTAAAGGCAACTGTCACACACTGCGACCTGGATAGGATCGATAGCGGAGTCGCAGATGGCTGCCAACTCTACGTTACCCTGCTAGACGAATATCTGTGCGGATCTGGCTTGCGTCAGGATCTACGAAAGTTTGGCGCACAAATCGCCTGCAGTTGGAGGGTGCACCAGCCCTGCCTGAGAGACAAGCCGGTCCTGGACACCGTTCACTTGCAACTACTACCGAGAACTGAATATTTGAATCCATCTGGAATCCTGTACTACCTGACTTCTCACGATACTGACGACGTGGGTGAGTAAATGCTGCCCGAGTCGTGATACTGCATATGCGCTGACTATACTAACAGATCATAGCATATGCTTTAGGCGACCCATGAACGAGAACCTGCGAAGTGAGCAAACCCTTCGCCTGGCTCGAGGATGGATTGAAGAATGTATCCAGGTTCATGACCACAAGCTGCAGAACATTCATCGACCGTCGCGTCTTATTCGGATCGAGGAAGCACAGGAACATTTCGAGATTTGTCTAATAGATACATCTTACGACTACAGTGAGGACGACCACGCTTCATATGTGGCCCTAAGCTACTGCTGGGGAGGGGACCAGCCGCACAAGACAACAAGAAAAAAGCTCGCCGAAACCAATGGCAGGCTCTTCTACCACATGCTCCCAAAGACGATTCAAGACGCCATAACCTTCACATCTGGACTTGGTTTCCGATATCTCTGGGTCGACTCTTTATGCATTGTACAAGATGACGAGGTAGGAAGAAGTCACGAGATTGCGCGAATGCCTCATATATATAGCAATGCAGTTGTAACGCTTGCGGCATGCGTGCCCAGCTGTGTGGAAGACGGTTTTCTCGACAGGCCACATGCCCGCGCAGTCTTCAGCGGTATCTCTGTAATGGAACCCAGCGGAGAACGACACATACTGGGTCTGACGCAGAGCTACGTTGACGATACCGACATTCTAGCTTTGAACAGACGTGCTTGGGCTTTGCAGGAACATCTCATCTCGTCTAGGATGCTCCTATTTCGATACCATCAGCTGCGCTTCGCATGTCCACGGACTACGTCTCACTTCGACTCCAGGATAAACGCCCAACTCCCAATCAGAGACGCAGAATCTCATGGAACCGACATTCGTTTCACTGATGGTTGGGGTCCAATACCCGATAC
This sequence comes from Pseudomonodictys pantanalensis, assembly GCA_019022785.1. Lineage (NCBI taxonomy): Eukaryota > Fungi > Ascomycota > Dothideomycetes > Pleosporales > Parabambusicolaceae > Pseudomonodictys > Pseudomonodictys pantanalensis. Next base: position 89,064 of record JAFHBV010000063.1, read on the forward strand.
TTGTCGTTTCCCGCAGCCGCTACCGCCGCATTTCGCCAATTCTGACGACTTCCACAAGATATGGGTTCATACGATTCAGATGTATTCGAGACGCCAGCTTACCTTCCATACAGACCGTCCGTTAGCTATCTCTGGCGTAGCTAATAGATTTGCTACTCTTGCTCAAGGGAGAGAGAAATATGTGGCTGGGCACTGGCTGTCCGACTTGAGCACCAGTCTGGTGTGGGAAGCGGCGGTGATACCCATTGATGAGTCGTCAAACTACTCTAGGAAACGGAATACGTGCCCGTCTTGGGCGTGGACAAGCCTTGAAGTTCCAATCCAATTCGACACCCGGCTGTTCACCTCGGGTGCAGAGAGCATACATGCTTTTTGGACCATTCTTGACGTCAATTTTACGCTACTAGATCAAACAGCCCCGTTTGGCGCCGTCAAAGATGTCGAGCTACTCATCAATGCGCCTATGCAGAGGATTTCTGTCCCGATCGACCCCTCTGCACGATCTTACTGGCGTGAGCCTTTGCCTGGAATGGAGGATCGCCTTGGGTTTTCCGATATCCAGTGTAAACTTGATCTGAACGAGGGCAATATCGCAGAGGGTCGAGACTTTGGCAAGGATGCCTTCGAAGTCATCGATGTAGCTGTTCTTCTGGGTGTCTGCGTGAACGACATACTGTGCTATCATTTCTATGGGCTTTTGTGTAAAGAGATCGAGGAATGCGGTGAGCTTCAAAAGAAAAAGTATACGCGTATTGGAAAGTTCTGGTTCGCTATCTCTAAGGAAGGACAACGTTCAGGAATGGAGGCGACATTCGCAAAGTTCGAGAGCACGGAGGTTATCTTGGTGTGAGGGGAAAGTGTGCCAGATTGACAGCTAGGGAACGCTTCTTTGACTTTATCCAGCCAAGCATCTACGGGACTCGAATAGGTAGCAAGGCGTGGCGGATAGAGGCGCTTCGCATCGCAGAGGATTCACATGCAAGAGAAGTCATGAATAGGAAAGCTTCCGCGCAAGGGGGCAAATACGAGAGGAAAGGAGGCACGCGCACACTCAGGAAAACTTCTCAAGACGACAAACGACCCTCAGTACCGTCACTTCGCCTTCTACGAACTTTCTTCCCGAGTTTTCTCGACATCGAGAGACTGGTCTCACCATATCGGTCTCCGCAGTCCAATTCGCAAACCTTCGATCTCGTCGAGCACAGCACCAGTCTCATATTTCTTCCCAGAACCGTCAAAACGCTGTTGAAGCGATACATCATGCGTCTTTTCGTCCACGACTCTGCTCAAGACGTTGTAGTCCACCAGCGGAAATTCACTCGCCGCGACATCGCTCCACCAAAGAGCTCTCGCCTTCGCCACAAGTACAAAGAGTAAGAGCAGACCTGCCACTGCCGTATACGCATAGACAGTTCCTCGGCCAGGAATCGACCGCTTATCGACAACACAGTACGATCCAGCGACATAGTTCTCAGCCGGCAAATTGGACTGTGTAGTGGTTCCATTGATCGAGCTTGGGAACTCCGCAGCCCCCAAAACCGTCGGCTGGAAGATATACATCGGCATTGTGAGTATATTTCGCAGCCAATCTTTCCCCTGTGTGAAACCTGCGAGCCGTTCGTTGAGTGAAAACCACAGCCTGCCACCGACCAGCTGCGTGAGAAAGTAGCTCTCAGAATTCATATCCCATTGCGCATCGTTGCCTGGCCGGAGAGGAGGGTATAGAATTTCGTCAATAGCTTCGAACAGCGAGTCTGCGGATATCGTTGCAGAGACAGGGTCAGAGAGATCAGTGACGTCCTTGATGGTGAACTCGGTGTGCGAGAACACGGTTGTCGCCTTACGGCGGTAGAAGTGAAGGTACGTGGCCCATTCTCGTCGCGATCCAGGCTCGAGACACGTCCCGTTCTTGTCATAGCCTAGCTGACATGCTGCCCAGCCTGTACTCGTCAATGGACAATCGAAGTTCATCCGGGGCTGGACCTACCTGCAGCAAGCACGTCTGGCTCGTCTTGCTCAGCAATACACAACATCATCGAGTACTCTAGCGTCGCGTTGAGGCCCCCATATATATGGCAATCCCTCGACATGGAGAACGCAAGCGTGGAAGAGTCTGTGTTCCAAAGATCCACCTGGTAGAACGGCGCGTCATACAACCGGAACCCATCTTCTTCTGCACGTTCGCGAGTGAATGGCCAAGGGGCGACGGTTGCGTAGGGGCCCGCGAGTAAATACGAGGTGCAATTTTTTGCAGCTGTACATGCGGGATCGACAGCGTCGAGCGGCCAGGAGATTGTTCGATCGCGGAGCATGTTCTGTACGAGGTTCGAGATCTCGGGTCCCACGACTCTGCGAGCGACGGAGGCTATGCTTGGATCGTACTCGGCGAGCCCACCTGAAACATTTGTGCTGAGGACGTCGAAGAAGACTTCCTTCTGCGAGATATTCGCTGTTTAGGAGTCAGCAGAGGAGAGAAATGAGCACCATGGTAGGGTTAGATACCCATCAGAATGATGCCAGGACCGGGGATCCAAGCCAGTATGAACACTAGCCGAAGCAGGCTCCACCGAACGAAGATACTGCTCTTCCACCACTCCCTACACCTCCTCGCGAGCGACGTTGCCGGGGTTGTCTGCACTCCGGAACCACTGTTCCCTCTCAACTTTCTGAACCTCGCCTTGATCGAGTTCCAAAATCTCCGCCAAATGATCCTCCATAGCCCAAACGGCCCTGTACTCGACACCATGCTCAAGAACCATTCCAGGCTGACACTCCCGAACCTGTCGCCATTTTGTTCTCTCTCGTACCTCATTCTGCGCCAGACAAGTGTGTCCAGGGTGTCCTCAATGGCGAATGCGAAGGTGATGTCGCCGGCCTTCGCGAGGATGTTGAGGAACCATGTCCCGAACTCGGCGCTCATGCGACCGAGGAGGGTATAACGGTGCGGTGCCGTCCAGGCAGTATACAGCGTGAAACCATATATCACCAATGCGAAGGTGGGTTTCACCCAATACTTGAGGGCAGTCTTGGAGAAGGAGAGCCAACTGTGGGCTGGTTGCGAATTCGCGCCTGCGGGAGTGTGCCCGGCTCCATGGACAAGTCCATTCTGGGAGTTTGCAGACGAAAAACCTGATGAGCCATTGGCAACAGGCTGTTGCTGGGGTGAGTTGTGCAGAGGTAGAGTGCTCATGGCTGCGACGCACAATTACACTACCTCCCGGTACGCTGTCTGCCAGGCTGACTCTTCCATCGCGCCTGATATACTGACCAGGAAACACCCATTGCTTGGGGCTCTGCGAAATACTATTTCGAGTAACAAACGGTCACGTCGTCCCTCTCGTCTATCCCAGTAGCGCAATACGAAGTGAACTCTTGGTTTGAGCTGAGAATAGTGTGCCACAGCAGCCACACTTGGTATCGAATCGGCCGGTTCGGGAAGGAATCAGCGACAAAGTTCGGCCCACCCTCGGAGGGCCAACGTTTCGGTATGAAGGTGTGCTCGTATCGTCATGAGTTGTGTGGCTTGGCGTGTTGGTTTCTTACGCCATCTCTCAGGCTCGGCATCGGCGCGACGAATTGTAGGCTGGCAACGTCCCGCAGTCTAGTCTTGAGATGTCCATGTGTCTCTAAGGGAACCAACACCCACCAGAGCGGCACGGCTAGAGCAAGTATTCCGAAAATAATCTTCAGCTCTCGCCACTTTGGCGTTCATTGCCCAGTCTCCGCTCAATTCCGATATGTCCAGAGGTGTTGGAATGGTGTTCAGAGGCTGTCCGGTGAGCGTGACGTTTAGAAAAGTGACGACGACTTCCCGCTTCGACCCAGCCTAATGGGGTGACAGGTTGGCACGTATAATAGCCCACGCGGCAGATGACTGGCACTGTACGAGGCTGTGAATTTCTTTCCCACTTGAACTGCTCACCTTGAGTTGCCTCCTAAATCTCATACCTACCTAGTATAATCAGTACACAACAACCTCCCTTCACACAACAATGCTCCTCTCTCCGACGCTACTCACCCTCCTCTCCTATGCCACATCTCTCCTCGCTACCCCACAACCGGCGAAACGCAATCCAAACCCCCAATTCCTCACCATAACCGACCTCTGCGGCCACGACCCCGTCGACTGCGGTAACGGCTACTGCTGCGACAGCGGCTACGAATGTCTCCCCGGAGACCCACCAATCTGCAACGATCTCTTGTTCACCGGCCTCTCCTATGAAGCCATGCCCTACAGCAGCCTGGAGTCGCTGGCTGATGGGCTGACGAGCTTTGGCGTCACACTCAGCACGTGGCGAGGACAGAGCGTGACAAATTCACCGAGTGTGCCAACGTATGCGAGCGAGGACACCGGGGGAACACCGACAAGGACGAGTGAAAGCGGTGGGAAGACAACGGGTACGGGTACTGGGACGGAGACTCCAAGTCGGTCGAGGTTGTTGACTGTTGGGCCGGAGAGTGCGGCGGTGAGCTCGACTGCGGCTGCTGGTGTGGTTGCTGTTGATGGTGGCTTGGTTTTCGGGGGTTTGCTTGGCGCAGGGCTGGGCTTTCTTGTAGGAAGATGAATGAATATTCATTCACAAGGACCATGGAGGTTACACCTGAGGTAACGGCATTAAGCATTTCGCGTGGCTGGTTTGTCTGCCAAGCTATTGCATCACAGCAATAGCATTCTTTACCGCAGTGACAATGACGCGACAAGTGGCGATTAACTTCTTCGATACCCTAGTTTTACACATCTGATATGGTACCTTAAGGAGAACTCAAGGCTTCTAACAGCCTGCGTGTCCAGCCAGGGATTTGGATACGCACTGACAACAGTAACTGGAACGAGGACGGGACGCCGAATCGATGGGTACAATTCGCCACTGATTGATTGCTGCCATATTAGGGCAGTCGGTGGAAGAGTGGTTGCAGACTAAGTACGTCGATGAAGATGTCCAACGGATGAAAACCGTGTAAGTTTTAAGGACAGTTGGACTCTGTCAGGCTAGCTACTAATAAGTATGGGTAGTAGGGTCTAGTAAGGGAAACGACTTCGATGCCGAATAATACGATCACGCATGGCGAGAGGCGAAAGCGAGGAACAATCTTTCCCTTGCACTATTCGAGATTTGGAACAATAGATACTCGCAATTAAGCCCGCAAATTTGAATTTCAGTGAACAGAAAGAAAAGATTGATCAGGAACCAGTCACCGTTGACTCTTCTCATTCCACCACTCGTCGAAGAGCGTAGGGAGAAGGCCCTCGTCAGATGGCATGACATTGGGGGCTAGGAAACGTAAGCTCTTGGGCCCGAATAGAGATCACAGCTTGTACGTACCTCTCAAGCGATCATCTCGACTCATCAGATCCTCGTGGCGAACACTGGGTATCATATGAGAGCTGGAAACATGTTCCAACGGCCCTGCTCCAATCCTCGTGGCGAACACGTCTTGGTTGGGGTAGTTTGTAGGTGGTACTGAATAGTCGTATTGGCCTAGTGGCAGCACCCCAACAATGCTCTCCATTGGTTCAACTTCGGTGGCTTCTTCGTGGGTTTCGAGATCAGTGTCTCGTATCTCATTGTTTCCATCTCCGAGGCTAGTATTTGTACCTTGTTCGTCGTCTTCGTCGTCTTCGTCGTCTTCGTATCCGTCGCAGCAATCTGGAGAACATTTGTTCCAGCAACCGGGCTCATGTTCCAATTCATAGTGCGTCATTGAGGACACGATTGCTTGAATGTCGTCGCAGTCCTCTTCTCCAAACCATTCCTTCTTCCATGCTTGAATCATTCGAGCTAGGGCATGATGACCTCGTTTCCATGCTCTGTATACTGCTCTCCTGTAGACACTGTTTGTCTTGCCTTCGATTTCGGCGCCGTTCTCTAATAGATAGGATGTCATGTCGAGTCGGCCCCACTCAGCTGCGCCCTCGAGGGCAGTGCGTCCTTGATATGCCGCTCGTGCTGCGTTGATGTTGGCGCCTTCCTTTAGAAGCAAATCAAGGATTGCGAAGTTGCCCTTCATTGACGCGAACTGCAATGCTGTAGCGCCATTGTGGTCTGCAGGGGTGCCGTTGACGTTGGCTCCGCTCTGGATGAGCTTCGTAACGAGGTCTATGTTTTCTAGTTCAGCCGCCAATTGTAACGGAGAATTCCATGATATAAAGTCCTCCGACCCGCATATAGAGAAAGTAGGAGCGTGTATATCGGCACCTAATTTAAGCAGATCGGTGGCTCGGTTGGAGAAGAGCTCTTCTGGTGTCATATCCAGCCCTTCTATCGGTATTTTTGCGTCCCCCTCAATGTACATCCAGAGGCCTAGTGTGTACTGGAGTCCGAGACCAAGTATCTGAGTTCGATTCGCGTAGGCTTGCGTGTTGCGTACATATTTACGTAACAGCTCCGCCAATCTTGTGTCAACCAGGCTCATCGCATTTAGGTATGCTGATGCTAGCTGCGAATATCTGTTTCCGCGCTGTTGAGCATTTACAGGCTCAGTGTCCTCTAAGAATAGCCGAAGAATTCCAAAACCTTGTGGTTCATCAGGAGTGATAGAATCCCGCGCTAGATGATTGGTCTCAATCCAGCAGCTATACGTGAAGTCCATCTCATGATGCACGGTAGACCAGTACGCGAGATAAAAAGCAGATATGATATCCATAGTTTGACGAAGGAAGATATCGTCCTGTTCAGGAAAGCGCTTGTAGACCCAGCCTAAGTCCAGCTCCTTATATGGATCGACTCCGAGTTGTACTAATAGTCGAACTGTTTCGAAATCATCCATGAGAACTGCGATGCTCAGTGTACTCAATCCATACTGCGGATCCAGACGCATATTGCTCGATAAATTCTCCTTCAGGTAAGGATGAACATTCTGTGATAGCCAGTGGTGGTCCTGATGGTATACGCAGGCATCTAGTACCCCTGGATCTCTCAAGGTTACGTGTCGGCGGAAATGGTCGGGAGAAAGAGATGTTGTAAATGCGGCTCCATACTGCATGATGCACTGTATGAGATGCGACTCTATAATGCTCTCGTCGATGATCCCAAGTTCGAAGACATGGCGGAGCATGTCCCTGTGGCACAATTTTATCCAGCCCTCCAAAGGCTCCAGTGGTGCTATATTACCGCGAACCTTGAGGAGAAGATCTATTGAAGAATCCGCAATTGCTGTAGCCAGAGGTACCCATCTGGGTTCTCGGCAAGAGGTCTTGAAAAGCTTCGGCGAAGTACTTCTGGCGCCATATGTCCATAGCAGCTTGACCATGGGTAATTTACCTCTCATAATCGCTGTTTTGAGAGGTGTTTCCTGGGGATCAGCACTGGATGCGTAACCATACTCAGCCCACCGAATCTTCGAGCCTCGTATGGCGGTGGCATCAGGGGCTACGCCGCGCTTGAGGAGTATCTCTGCAATTTCAACGTTTCCAACGGATACAGCAAGTTGTAGCGGATGGAGACTGAAGAAGTGGTTTGGGTTTATTCCCCTCCCAAGCAATTGGCTTACGATGTCCGGTTTGCCGCGGTAGATTGCTGCATGCATGGGCGTAAATCCTTGCGTTTGTGACTTCAATTCGTCATCTGTCATCTCATCCAGGCATCTTTCTGACAAGACCCTGTTTGAGCCTATGATAGCCTCAACTAGAATACTCCCGTACGTCCGGCCGCGGTCTGAACTTGGTTGGATACCTAGTCGTATCAGTGCATCGAACGTAGCAATGCCATATGGGGTTGCAGCAGCCTTGAGCAGGTGTTCAGGGCATCTCCTGGCAATTTCCAGCAGTTCAGGCAGAATGTGCACGATAGAGTTGACAAAATCTGACCTCCCTTTCCGAACTGCCATCTGTAAAACAGATACCGAGGTCCTAGGGCGCAGTTGGGGATTTTCGATCTCATGTTGTAATAGTATCCTTGCTATTGCAAGATTCCCAACCTCTATTGCATTAGCTACGACCGAAAGGTTACTGTCATAGCTATACGACCAACTACTAGGCTTGTGATCGAGTACCATCTGTAGAAGCTCTTCATCTTGTGTGCGGACGGCGCACCGAACAGCACCTCTGTAGGCATAGATAGGCGATTGAACGTCTATATCTACTCCGTGATTGAGCAAAATCTGGACCAGTGGCCTGTTCCTATCCTCAATTGCAAGACACAGGAGTTTTTCGGCCATAGCGTCGGTACTTGGCTGCCGAAGTTGGAGTACTTTCTGCAGGATTTGGTAGACGTGGCTGTTTTGTCGTACGAGTTGAACAAGGCGCTCAGGAGCGGTGGTGTCCAAGTTGTTCGATATGATACCGCAAATCGTCTTCAGAATGGCTAAGTATTGGCTCTTTATTGCCACAGTACCCCCGTTGTCCGGGCCTAATCTGCCGGTGTCTGCGAATCCGAGAGGAGGTAAGTGCGCCATCACATCCAGGTCTTTTAGATTATTCGAGAATTGGATGATTGTTTCAGAGATACGTGGAGCAATCTCATCAGCTTGGCACGAGAGTGACGTTTGGCGTCCGGTGACGATGATCGGTCGACCATCTCGTTCCACGGGGCCAATCGACTGAATGTGAAGAGAGCGAATCAAATGATGCCATGGTAGGTTGCCTGATATAATACGCTGGGCAGTAAGGCTCTGTATCAGACCAAACACTTTTGGCCTCTGCAGTTGGTCTTCATTTGACAGGCTCATGGTCGGGGATGAGGGCGGGGTTGGTGTGTTAACGACAACACCTGGCGGTGTCCGGACCTGGGGAACATATTGAGTTTCTGAACGAAATCAGTCATCTTGAAATAGAAGAAGTAAAGGGAAGAAAAGTCTTATTACTTACTTAGTATACAGCGCTGAAGTGTGGTTAACTGACGTTCTCGTCGTGCTCGTTCCTTCTTGATCCTGGCAAGGGGAACTTCAACGTCATGAACACGGACGACGGTTGGCTTCTCCTCCTTCTGGCGTTCGTCGACTCGAGGGATTATATAATCCCATTCCTCCTTGCGTACGTTCTTAACCACCTTCCAGTCTCTCAGATGCGACTCGTACTCGTGAAGCCTGTTCCTTAATCAGCCCGGCACAGCAAAAGATACTGACTTTGAATACACTCTTACTTCACTATCATGCCCAGACCGACCAGACATCAAAGGCTAAGTTTTAGAAACCATAATGGGAGTGCTTACTTTCTTCTGAACCCATGACAATTACTCATGGTGTTCATGACTTCATCCAGTGTCTTCTTTCGATAGAGAGACGTGATTTCATCTCTCAACAGCTCCCACTCGTCGTCTTCGGCTTTTCTTTTCGACATGATTACGAGGTGTATAAGCGATGAACAAAGTGAATGCAAGATGAGGTGTAGGTCGGTGAGACGTTTGAGGTTCAGCCTGGTGGGCAGCAGGAGATATAAAGGCTCACGGCCCGAAGCGAGAAAGGACGTGCGGTGATTCGTCGGTGCCAAAACCTGAGCTGACCACGTCGCCAAGCAGCGCCCTCGGGACAGGTGTGCCTCGCGGCTGCAGCACGAATCTCAGCCTCGTAGCCTGGTGGGTGATTCTATTGGTAGGTGCCAAAACCTGTGCGGTGAAGCTGCAGACCGTTGGCTTGAGGGCGAAGGCGGACACGGATGTGATTGGACGGTGCCGAAACCTGCACTTCTGAGCCTGTCAAGCCGCGCAAACACGACAGATCCTAATGAATCTGTCCACAATCAAAGTCTGGCATGATGCGTGATTGGTCTGAGCTAAAACCTGAACAGCGACTTCCCACTTCGATGGTCTTCATGTGGCGCATCTGGAAGAACACACCTCGAGGCACTGACCGGCACGCTCCAGTCCCAGCGTATAAATCCACATGAACCTCATGCTGGTCATATCGATATCTTGCTTGATCGTTAAGCCCCTGGATTTCGAATTCTACGTAGCCACCTACCTTTGTGAGCCGCTCTTCTCCCATGACCCTCAGCTCGGAAAGCATAATCGCAATCGTGGCCTTGCTGGTAACCTGTCCACCAACTGCGTGGGTGTTGTACAGAACATACAAGCATTGCAGTCCGAAACCGAGACAGGAAACAATAAGTCTTCCCACTCCAGTCGAAGTCGGAGTACTGACGACCTGTCCACGCTTTGCTTCCAGTCCGCATGCCCGGTAGACTAGCCCAACCCCCAGCAGTCGCTCAACGACCAACGCGCACCATGTCATGTCCCCTTTGCATAGGCGTATCTGATAAGTCGTGCCCGAGGGCTCCGCACTATGGTATGTGTCTGTTGGTTCGTATATAAACACACGCTGACCATCGGCAAAGGTGGACCGTCGCTCTCCAGAACTTGGCCACAGTGAACGTAATAGTTGCGACGACGAGAGTGCGAATGCCCGGTTCTTTGATGCGGTCCGGCAGGGTAGAACATGTCTGGTAGAAGAATGGATGGAGTTGATACTTGCATTGCCTCTGTAGCCAGATTGAAAGAAGTGAAAAAAAATGTTGCCTGTCATCTCCTCAGCGTGCCCAACTTGATCCCCAGATGAGAACAGTTCACCGCAGTGGCGTAGTCTGCACAAGCTTCGAAGGTCTTGTTATGAAAGCCCTATGCACTTCGGTTATGCTTCAACCCCGTCCGTAGTGAGAATATTACACAGATAGATTTCGAGCTCTTTCAATCCTCGTGCAAATAGGCTCCAAATGCGTCAGATCCAAGGTGGTTGGCCAAGTTGCCTGTCTAGCGGGATTCTGATGTTTGTGACAATTAGCGTGATCTGCCGTCAGAGAGCACCATTCCTTCGCATCAGGTACCCGACAATCTCCAAGATCGAGGACCCAAGAGATGGCAATAGCGCATGGGCGGTGGGTAGAATATGACTCATACGGGAAGAGGTTTGTTTCGAAGAGCTCGATCTTGCAATCCGTTGGGCAAGATGTGCAGCGATGAAAGAGAAAAATGAAGCCTTGACTGCGATCCTCCAAGCTGAGAGCTGCGAAGGCAACGGGAGCATCTCTCTAGAGATCCGTGCCGCGCAGGAGATCGTACATGTGAAGATGTGGACATATTCTTCCAGTTACCCCGCACCACTTCTTGGTCTCTGTTTCCTTGGGTGCGTACGTAGTGGATGTACTTCGGATCAAGAGCCGATCATTCACCGGCACAGCTACCGTGTCGCAGTTCATCAGCCGATACAATAAGATCGTCCCCGAGCAATTGAGGTGAAATGGCGAACCATGACTGGCGGTGTGGCGGTGAGCACGCATGATACTATGAAAGTCAAGCCAGCTGCGGCGTTTCCCGTGATGGTAAATAGTGTGGGGGAATTCAGCCTCGAATTTGGGGCAGAGAAACGGGCGTATCCGACGTAAGCCCAAAGTGCGAGTTCGAACGTAGCGCGGATGGAAGACGCCGCATGCGTGGCAGATGAAGTCGTCAGGATGGAGGTCGTCGTAGGTCTGCTCTAGGAATTTCGCTCGCCGCAACTGGGTCCTTAGCAGATGCAGCTTTTCGAATGGTTGAGCCTTATTTTCAATCACCCAGAGCACCCATTTGTTGGTCAGGGCTAGATTGAGCACCGCAAACAATTTGAGATGCTTCAAGATCATGAGGATAAGTTCGGTCGGCAGCTTGTTGAATCTGGGCGCTGAATCGACCTCGAAGGTGAGCGTCCTGCGGCGTGTAGACTCGTCGTCGCGAGAGGGATTTCCTTGGAAAGAGTCGCGAACTCGAGGGAAGGCAGTCATTCGCACTCAACCTTGGACGAAAAGGTTCGAGAAAGGGCGCGATGAAGGTTAGGGTTGCAAGGTGTGACAATGTGTCGGGAGCACCAAGGGGTTGAGCTCATGGAATATCACAGAAAGGGGAATGAAGAAACTATTCTCACGCGCAGATAGTGTTCGACCACTCCCCAGCATTTTGGATACGTACGAAAAATCTTGTAATGATCGAGTCCAATGAGCTGGCAGAACCGCGGAACGAGTGTGCTCCCCCATTTCCTTCCTCCGGTACCGACTGCAAGAAACCCTACAAGAAGCGATGCGAAGCTTACCCCGCACATAGTTGCGCCTGCCCTTTCGTCTGCTGCCCGAGTGATGATGCGATGATGTGAGGAAGCTGCGCGGCTAATCCGGAAAGTGCTGGGGTGCCGCCACGAGTGCCGTGCTTACTTACATAGAGGCCGCTCTGACCAAAACAGATTAGCGTCAGTGTTCCAAACTTAGAACCTGGAATCACCTGAAGAGCTCGCAGGTCGAAACTTCACCACCACTGCACGCTTGCCGGATTGCTGGTGATTGACAACATCGTTCAAACAATTGGCATCCAAGATTTCTCGATCCACTCTTTTCGTCAGTTGCTCAGTCCTATATCCGCCTGGATTGCGATATTTACCCGGATCTCGGTTCGACACTTCATTGAGGTACAGGGGCAAAAACTATGGGCAAACAGACTCGCGTTATGTCACCACTCGAGTACATGTGGCTCCAGAATGACTTGCTTTATTGATGCACGGTAGAGGTGATATCCTAGGTATACAACATTTACGCTTTCGCCTCCCGGTCTCCGCGGGCCTCGACAAAGGTAGTCTAGTATCTATCCCAAGTTTCAATGACCAACAACTCCAATGTCTTGAAAGAAGATCTATGGTTGCGCAGCCGCAGCCGCAGCCGCGGCCTCCTTCGCCTTTTCCCTTCCCGTCTTGAGGCTGTTGGCGACCATGCCGGCCAGACCCCAGACATCGAATGTCACGGCAAGCGCACGGTATCCCGCTTGAAGCATCATTGGAACCTGGGACATGTCCATCGCGCCACTACGCCAGTCAGCTTGCTTGAACACACTCGAAGAGGTTCGAAACTTACCCCATGGTTGGGATGTTGTTCTTCGCCGCCGCCGCACAGAACTTCATCATGGCCTCGCCCAGCTTTGGATGTGGCTCGTCTCCAATCTTGACCGGGATACCGGCGTCGATCATGTAGTCGCCCGGGCCGAACATTAGGCCTCCGATGCCTGGTACCGCGGCGATCTCTTCTGCGTTCTCCACACCCTTTACGCTCTCGATTTGCGGGATGATCACGACGTGGTTGTTCGCAGTAGCGATGTTGAAGTTGTCATCGGGGTACAACGAGGCATCCGATACGCCTGGGGTGAACACCCAAGGGCTGAAGGACCGATGGCCAAGCACGCCTGTCGGGTTTTTGCCTGTAAAACTTAGTCAACGGCCTCCTGATTTGCGATCTTGGCTTACTCACCATAGTACATGCCGTCTACAAAGTCCTTGACTTCTTGTGCGCTCTCTACGTGAGGAATCACGATACCCGCGGCACCAGCATCAAGAGCGGTGGTCAAGCTGATTTCATCGTGCTTCGGTACTCTGACGATGACTAGGGAGTGACCCTCGGAGTGGTGTTGTGCGGCATGAATGGCGCTAATAACAAGTTAGTGCCGGTTCTCTCCATTCCATTGCTCGTACGTACTCGTGGAGCTCCAGACGGTTGAACATGCCATGCTCAACGTCGATCCAGATGAAGTCCGGCCTGGCCGATGCCATCACCTTCGTGACGAATGTGCTCGGGATGCCATGGGCCACGCCCATCATCGCCTTGCCCACATCTGCTTGAGCATCGGCGAGTGCTTGCCTGAGGTTACCGGGGTAGGTCAGGAGCGCAGCGCGATAAGGTGCCTTGGTATGAAGGTCCTTTTGCTCGAGGTAGGGTGCGCCGCTCATCTTGAAAGTGTGTAGAGTTTGACAGATTGGGAAGGGAGGTATGACTTTGAAATGGGCTGGAATGCCTTGCGACGGCTTGGTTCTTATACTCGCACCATGGTAGACCAAGCAATGAAGCTGACCAGAGCTCGTTTGCCCGTGGGCCCAGGCGACTCCATGCGAGGTTATGATTGAAGGCAAGGATGGCAGATGATGGACGCCTAGGCACCCGACTCGCACTTTAGTGCTTATTAGTCAAGACTTATCAAAAACGTGTGCGGCTGCGAATCACAACGAATTCGCTTCAACCAAGCAACGCGGCTTTAACGCTGCCAGTCGTCCGAGAGTTGATGCGCGCTCTGTCCTCTCCGTGCGGGTCCCAATGTACCCTTGCTAGGTGCTGATGTCAGCTTGCACTTTGACCAAGCAACGACTCCCAGATTCTATGCGACGATGATTCAGACAGTAACTTTGTGTGGCAGCCAAGGCGCGGGATACGCCTGTGGACAGCGATTGCCGGGATGTAAAACCTTGTGGCAGGTAGGACGGTGATGTCGTAATCATGTTTTATTATCGCCTCGTCTTTGCCATGCTGACCTAGACCAGCTCAATTAGGCTGACCCTGCGGCTGATTTCATGGCTAGGCTCTTCCCACCCGAGGATTCGACTGGATGGAGAAGGTCCAAACATGGCGAAGATGAAGTGCTTCAGAAAGGTGAGACGGCGTTGGAATCATCGGCTCGCACGGACGGGAAGCACACGTTAGGTAAGCTGTGCCAGGCCGGCCGGATTTGTGTCCGATCCGATCGAAAGGGGCATTGCTCGAGTGGACCTTCCACGCTAGCCTAAAGCTTGTTCCCAGCCCCCACCAGAAACGGCTTCGCCTTCTCAGCCTGGAGCTTGTTTACCGCCTCTCTTCAGGTGTTCCACATCGTAATCCTCGAATTTCTTTGCAGGAACGCCGGCTTCGAATAAGAGATCCAGCTCTTCGTACGCTGCGTCGAAAGCCGCCTTGAAGGTCCCATTGGGTTGGATTGTGGCGAGTCGATTAGCTGGGTGGTGCGGACCATTCTCGGAGCTGCACGGAGATAGCGGTGAGGACACCATTCACAATGTCGCAACAATAATAGAACATCCGCAACAAATTGATCGTTTTACTTCGCAGCTTCACGGCGGGCATCTCAACGGCGAAAATATACGGAATGGGACCAATGGTCAAGCCATATATGGCAAACCAGGCCAGAAGCAGCCCCTGCGAGAGTCAGCCTCTAAGCATGCTGAGTGGTGGCAAAAGATCAAACATCCACATACCGCTTGCCCCCACTGAATACCAGAACCTTTTGCGAATCCCATACCGCCGATGGACCACATGCACACTGTCATGAATGTATACCCAAGCAGGAAAGGCGTGCGTCTGCCAACACGGCCCTGTAGCTAGAAGCGAATAGTGGTGCCGATGAACGCGATGCTGTAGCGTCCAAGAGAGAGCTTATGAGTTCGTCGGCGCAAGACCTGCTGAGGTGACTAGTAATACTCGTAAGTTCACATATGTGCCTCAAAATTGACATTGCAAAACTTACAAAAGTAGGTTACGTAGTTTTGCAGAATGAACCCGCACAAGTATGAGTCGAATATCCAGCGGCACAGATCTTCAGGCGACGAAGACTGCCGTTTTTGGCGTTTTGAAATACGGTTGATACGAAGCTCCGACGCGGGTAGCGCGCTCGAATTCGACTGTCCGGTGCATGAGGGGTGCCGGTGCCGACAAGCGATCGGGTGGCTTCTCCGCTTCTTCGAATCGACTTTTGCGGACGAGCCACCACGGTGATTCGGGCGCAAAGAAGACAATCTAGTTGTCATCTTGTGAGCAACATATAATACGGTTGGAATGCACGTCTCACAAAGAACAGGGACACTAGCCACATCCATTGAATGGCGAAAGGAATTCTTTTTAAGCATGTTAATCTGATATCCACAGTCTGAAGGGGGCGATCACGTACACCCTCTATCCAAACGTCGCGGGACACATTCGGGCGTTTGGTAGATACAGGACCAGACTCTTCGGAAAGTGGCACCTGGGTGTGGGTAATGAGCATGAGCCAAGTGGTTTTGACGAATGGGCCGTCCTGCGTGGACATGGTGGCTACTTTGACCCGGAGTTGATAGGACCATCTGGTTCAACCTGGGAATCCGGCTACACGACCGATGTAGTCACCGACAAGACGATGGACTTTTCATGGCTCGCGCGAAAGCAGACAGAGGGCTCTTCATGGTAATGAGCCACCACAAAACGCCGCATGCCCCATGGGATCTGCACCCGCGGTATGAGGGCATGTACACTGAAGAGATGCGCGTGCCGGATACATTTGATGATGAATACAAGAACCGAGCCAAGGCGGCAGAAGCGGCGAATATGAGGATCGAGATCAACATGACATATGTGAACTTAGGCCTCGTGCAGCCACCATATGGAGATCTGCAAGGTATCGGAAAGAGAAGGAATATTGGACCTGGAGCTTCTGGTGAGGCGGGCCATCGAATCATACCCTTTCCCGATGACCCAAGCACTATGGCGCCGCTAGTGGATGCTGTCACTGGTGAGAAATTCAGCTTCAAGACCCAACACGAGCTCGGACAGTTCAAGTACCAGCGCTTCATGTAGAGGTACCTTCGACGCGTACAGTAAGCCCTGTTCTCGGTAGGCATGCTACCGAAGACATGACCTCGTCTTCCTAGCATCGAATATTGACTGTTCTTTCAGGGCGATTGATGGTAACGTAGGCCGGATACTCGATTGGTTAGACAAGGAGGGATTAGCAGAGAACACACTCATATGCTATACATCGGATCAAGGATACTTCCTCGGCGAACATGGCTGGTACGACAAGCGCTTCCTGTACGAAGAGTCTTTCCAAATGCCGTTCCTGGCTCGCGGGCCCGGCATTCCAGCAGGAACAGTATGCGACCATATCGTCCAGAACCATGACTTCGCTCCAATATGGTTGGACTTTGCCGGCGTGCCAATACCAAGACACTGTCAAGGTGACAGCTTCCTTGCGAGCTTGCACGACGCCACCCCAGTCGTCGGATCAAGTGGCGTATCACAGGTTTTGGATGCACAATGATGGCAATAACAATGCGTATGCACATTATGGGATCCGGGACAAGCGGTGGAAGCTCATATTCTGGTACAATATGGGATACAATATCCCGGGAGCGAACCGTGGTGGGGAGCATCAAGAATGGGAGCTTTTCGACTGCGATAATGATCCAATGGAACTATTCAACCTGTCGAATTCGTCAGAACCCAAGAGGAAACCCAGTGCACCACCACTTGACGAGGTGCGCGAGAGGATGATTCGGTTGCTGGAGGCCAAGATGGCTGAGATTGGGGATGCACCTGCACGTCCTCTTGGTCTATCGCAAGCAGAGTTGAGCAAGAGGTATCAGGGAAATGTAGGCACAGCAAAGCTCACGCAAGCCAACATGTAGAATGGAAAGCCCAAAATGGTGTTAAGGTGTGCAACCGCGATGACGTCACGTTCACATGGCCCAGAGATTAGGGGTACCGAGGCTCGGCGTTCCTGCATTTTGGGGCTGACGCCCGTGCGGGGTGCATGTCAACCCCAGCAGCACCATGTTCATCGCTCCAGCCTCCAGATAACCAAATCGACGACCATGCCTTTTACTTCTCTACAACTTCTTTCGGCTTCCATCGCGCAGCGTGCGACCAGACCACAGCCATGGGCGTTTCCAGGCGACCGCGTCTCGTAATTGGTGTCGTCGTGTTTCTGTGCATCGTCCTGCTGTCCCAATGGTACAACGGAGACCAACCAGATGCGGCTACGAAGCACGAGCAATCTGTAGCTTTGCCACCAGGCGCGCTTGGTGCAGAAGGTGTCGAGGAAGAAAAGCCAACGGCCAATGAGCAACCAGAACAACCCGCAGGTGAATTGATACAAGACGCTCATAAGCTTGCATCGGCCGACGACTTCTTACCGCACTTTGCTGCAGTGCGGACCCTTCCAGGACTGACCATGGCCGGAGCGAAACAGACGTGCACCTGGGACGCGAGCACATTTGTCAATTTTCAATACGCAGAGGATGCAGAATGGGCAACGAGGGACCGACCGGATGAGGAGCTCGCCCAGAAGCGACAGGAATGGCGTGACTTTGTCGGGAAGAGCCTGACACCGTATGCGAACGTTCAAGACAAATTTGACGGCCGAGGTGTTGTGGTCTGCGCTGGGAACCACGACACTTTGATGCGACTGAAAGTTGTTCTACGCGCATTGAAAAAGATCGGATCTGAGATCGCCGTCGAGGTGCATTACTGGGACGATGAGCTGGACGATGCAGCCAAGCGAGACCTGGCGAACTTGTATCTCCCGAATGCAATGCATTTCAACGACCTGTCCGGCCCACACAATATCCTCAAGGTAAAGAAAGATCAACCGTGGATCAATTTCCAGCTCAAGACTGCCTCGGTCATCAACTCTCGCTTCGCCGAGCCACTCCTCCTCGATAGCGATAACATTCCATTGATCAGGCCCGAGGAGCTTTATGAATCGAACATGTACAAAGAGTTTGGCACCGTCTTCTGGCCAGATATTGCACGAACGCGGCCGAATAACCCTATGTGGGCGATCACGAATACGCAATGTGCGATGGACGAATACGAGCAGGAAAGCGGACAGTTGCTGGTTGACAAGCGACGCTTCTTCTACCACCTTCAGCTTGCAGCTTGGCTCAACAACGAGCAGGGGACGTATTACAACGAATTTCTGCTCGGTGACAAGGACATGTTCCGATTCGCGTGGCATGCGCTAAAGACAAAATACGGCCGCCCGAAAAAGTGGATTACGAGCGTAGGGACCGAGAATGATGGATACTACTGCGGACACTCTTTTGCACAACACTATCCGGACGACTCCCGAGTCGCCTTCTTGCATGGTGGACTTACTAAGACTGTTGATCTTGCGGTTATGAGATGGAATAAGGATATGAAAGGCGGCTTTTTCCGGCACTACAAGGACGCTCCCTCTAGTGAAGATCCCACGACCAGTGTGAACGTGGCTATCAAGTGGGACGGCGCAGATTACATGGCCGACAAGGGTCCTAACACAAAAGTTGCGCAGTGCACAGACATGAAGGATGTGGCAGCACGTGATATCAACGAGATTATATACGGATTCGAACGGACTTTCGAAGAAATTGGCGGATACTGGCAACTGGAGGGTACAACATAGTTCGTAAAATCTACCTCAATCATCCAACTTCGACGGCATCTCCTTTACGATCTCGACTCCAAGCTCCCCGTCGATCACGAGCTCATCCTTTGATACCAAGGTCTCTCGTGCTGGAAAAGCCTTTGACAAGCCCCAGTATACGATGACGGCGCTGAAAAAGCCATAGTACCAGACCAAGTCCGCGATGTACTGCGCACCTCCAATGTTGATAGTTGCATCGATATTTTTGGCAAGCGACGGCATGGTAGGGCCAATACTGACGAGCATTGCAGCCACCGCTCTCCAGTTCGTACCAGCCCTATAGCGGTATCGTCCATGCGGCCGATACAGAGCTGGCACGTCTGCACGTCGCCTCTTCACGAGCCAGTAATCCGCAATCGAGATGGCAATAATGGGTGCCAGGAAGATGCCCAAGCTAGACATGAAGTTGAGCAGACTTGCTGCGCTGGTAATGATCTTCCAAGGCACCATGATCCACCCACCGATGATTGTTGCAATGACGGCCGCACGACGTAGGTTCATATATTTGGGGAAGAGCGAAGCCATGTCGTTGGACACGGAGATGACGTTCGCCGAGACGTTGACACCAATTTGCGCCACCATCCAGGCAACACCACAATAAAACGCGCCGAGACGACCGGCGCTGGATGTCCAGTGTGATGCGAGCGTGAGCGGATCCCAGACGTACTCTCCATACACGACCTTGGAGGCCGAGGCGCTAATTATGCCGAGCATTGCAATGAAGAAGCAGATGAGTGGGAAAAAGACCGTTTGGAAGTAGATGGTGCGAGGCTTCTGCGCATACCGGGTGAAATCGGAGATATTCGTGCCAACGGTCGACCTGCATCATGTGTCAGCAATTGTCCGCGTAAGGTCTTTAAGATCTTACCAGCTTCCCGTTTGTGCAGTGAGGGTCGAGACGATCAACCATGAGCGCGTCCATCCGGTCACAACGGGCTGCTGATCCCAGATGCTGCCAGCACCATTAGCCATCTTACAGATCGCAATCGTCGTTCCCACCGCCGCGGTTATCGTCACAAATGCCTTGAATACGAAGAACCACTTCAACTTATGCGGATGTATTAACAAGAACGGCAGCTGAATCGACCAGAAAAGGAAATGACTGAGCAAGCCCTGGGAAGTAATTCCAGCACTCGTCGGCAAGTGGTTGGTAACGTTCTTGTAGCTCGGCCAGATGGCGGTCAGGGTGACTGTAAGCGCGACACTGCCAGTGTAGGTTTGGATCGAATGCCAAAACAGCGCGGTAATCATACGACAGACAGCAAATTTCGCGAACTGGAAGCCGAAGGCGGATCGTATCCATACAGAAAATGGAATGCGGAGATAGGCTCCAGGGGCACCGTTGAAGGCAATGGGAAAGGACATGACGATGGCTCCGACGATGACACACCAGACAGCCTCGCGCCATGTCAGACCGATTGCGAGGACAGAGGCACCGATCTGCCATGACTGGGCACTCAGCTGCGATTGTTAGTCTTCCTTTTCAATGTTTAAGTATGTCAACCTACAATATCGCTGATCCAGTACCCGAGGACGGACAGCGGCGTCCATACCCGTCGCTCTGGTGGCGTGACATCGAGATCGATGTTTGTCCATGTGCCCTCAAGCGCGAATGAGGCGGGCTGTTTGGGAAGAACCCATCCGGATACGTGGTGTTTGTTTTTCAGCTTCTCTTGCAGCCGGACCTGCCTTTGCCGTACGAATTCCATTGTCACGTCAAGTACATACGATCAGAAACGTCGTGTTCGATTCCAGCATATGCACAAGGGTGGAGCTACCTATGTACCCAGAGATTTGGACGCTATCATTCCGTGGAAATGGTCCGCCGTTCTGCGTCTGGATCATCAGAAGCTACAGTTGCGATAGACTGATGCAACATCATTGGATGGACGCAAAAACCCATCAAAGATAGGAACAGACTACCCGAGCTTAAGAAACTTGTCCAGATTATATATTGAAATTTGATGGCGAAGATCGAACCGTTAGGTAAAGTCGCAGAAATCCGATGGTTCTTATCTAGGGGCGCCTATGTCCGCAGCCTAGGATCTTGGAGGTACCTTGCATCGTGCGTCTCGCTGAATCATGTTCGGAAGCGCCAGGACACGAACAACACGTTGGCATTCAATAGTTATGGTTGAAGTCAAGGAAATAACGATTGCGCAAGCGCACGATGGCATCCGCAATGGCTCGTTCACCGCGCAAGACTTGACAGCTGCGTTCCTCGACCGAATAGAGAAGCTAGACAAGGCTGGCCCGAACATCGGCTCCACTCTGGCAATTTCGAAAACCGCGTTGGATGAAGCGAAAGAGCTCGACGAATACTTCAAGAAGCATTGCGGGTACAAAGGCCGACTCCACGGTATTCCTATTCTGGTCAAAGATCAAGCGGACACCAAAGGCATGGTAACTACCTATGGCTCTGGAGCTGCGAAGAACAACATCCCCGAGGAAGATGCTTTCTTGATCAAGAAGCTGAAAGCAGAGGGCGCTGTCATCCTTGGCAAAACTACTATGAGTGAATGGGCCAGCACATGGTTCAGCAGCTCGAGCGCGCAAGATTGGCAGTCCACACATAATCCGTACAAGAAGGACTACGATGTCGGCGGCTCGTCTTGTGGCTCTGCAGCGGCAGTTGCTGCGAACTTCGCTATCCTCGCCATCGCTGAGGACACGGGTGGCAGCATCAGGTGTCCGGCATCATTCACGAACCTCGTTGGTATACGGTGTACGCCTGGGATGATCAGCAGGACGGGCTTCTGTCCCTTGGTTGCTGTTCAAGACACGCCGGGACCCGTCGCAAGGTCCGTGACGGACTGCGCCTTGATGCTCGACTGCATGGTCGGCTTTGACGCCGCGGATCCCTTCACTGGGATCGCAGCAACTGCTCAAGCTATGGGTCTTCCACAGGGCGGTAGCTACGCTGCCAACCTTGACTCCGGGGTCTCCAAGATAAAGGCTTCGAGGATAGGTGTAATCCGCGAACTCTTTGGCCCAGACAGCGACCCGTATAGCGCAGCCACGAACTCCGTAATCAACACCGCTATCTCCAAGCTCGCCGCTCAAGGCACTACTTTCGTAGACATCAGCCTCGACAAGCTGAAGCACTACATGACCTTCACGCCCACCTACCTCCAACGTTCGAGAGCAGACATCAACGCGTTTCTAGCCACAAAGCCCCATCTCCCCCAGGACATCGCCGACATCGTCCCGAGCAAACCACCGCACGAGTTCTTGGACTTCACCAGTCAAATGGCCCATGGACCAAAAAATCCCAGCGACGACCCGACCTACCTCCAAAAGATCCTTGATCGGGATGAATTCAAGCGCAACCTCGACACGCTAATGGCATCAAAAAATCTCGATGCTCTTGCGTTTCCTGATGTACAAATCCCGCCGCCCAAACATGAAGACGCGAAGAACGGGAGGTTTCCGACATGTTGGGACTTCCCTGTGAATACATTGCTGGCTAGCCAGGCGAGACTACCTGCTATTAGTATTCCGGCTGGGTTTACCGAAGATGGACTGCCAGTGGGGATGGAGCTTGTGAGCTTCGAGTATAGGGAGCAGCATTTGTTAGAGTTGGCGAGGGGTGTAGAGGTTGTGCTGAATGCGAGGAGGGCGCCTCCGTCCCCCTTGTGAATTTTTCTCAGCAATATGGACCGTAAGAGAAGAATTTTCATCCGCTTCACCTCGCTTACGGCAATAATATGTCCTTTCTTTTCGCCTCGGCGACGGAGATGTATCGATACATGCGGTGTTATTGCAGCATGGCGGAGCTAAGGCCTGCGCTTTTGTGGCACAGCCTACGGACTCGTTGTCCAACACAAAGCGTCACAAGAAGAGTCTTCCTGCAGTCAAACAGCCCAAGGCCATAAAAAGTACCATAAAGTCATGTATTTTCGCTTTTCTCATCTTTCTTTTCACAATACGATCATCAGTCGCTCTTTCCTGGTCTCCTTGGTTGTTTTTTCGATCTCGACTCAAGGCGTCAACCCTGCAGGCAAGCTCCGTTACACAGATATCACACTGGGCTGCATCTAATCCCAATCGAGACACCATTCCGGACAATACGGCCTGGTACGACACCGACGATACTCCACTTTGTACAGCGACTAAAGCGCAGGAGATATCGGAGGCTCAGGAAGAGCCTTGTGGCAGGCGGGAGCTATGCACAAGGAGAAGCTGGGGGGCTCCAGCTGACTTGTACATCTCTTTACGATTCTCATGCGCTTTATCCTCCCGTTCTCTTTATAATTCTCCTACACCTTATCCTCTTGTTTTCTTTACAATTCTTCTGCACCTTGTTCTTTGATTCCCCTTACAATTTCCCTGCGCTACATCCTCTAGTTCTATTTATGATTCTCCTGCAGCCGTAATCTCCGTCGACTGGCTCTCCGGCAGCGCAATCGGCCAGACTTGCACACGAGGCCGATACTCACAATGTTTTCGAATATGAACACGGGCGGTGGTCACGGTACCGTCACATTCTGTGGGAGCGATACGTATCGATACGATAAAGCGGTGAATGGTACAGACATGCACATCTGTGCCCTGGAGCCTCTCGCTGTCAACCTGTTCTGTTTGCAATTCTCCTGCGCTTTCGTCCTCAACCGCCTCGTTCTTAGCCTCAAGCTCGTTATCATGCTCGCTATTCTTCCGCATTTCTCTCAAATCTAGGACAAAGGCACCAGCTGTCTTTCAGCCTCGATTTACATTGCCTTACTTTTGTCAGACAACAGCTTACATGCGTTCTGAAAGCTATCGAAGACGAAGTCCCATCGTATAGATCAATCATATGGCGGCTCACAGCTGAGCAGTTGCATTGTTTATGGTTTTGAAAATTGGTGGAACAATACTTCTGAGGCCTAGTATGCGACAATCCACTTTGTACAGCGCCTGGCGCGTCAAACCCGGATCGATCGCACCAAACCAGACTAAACATGAGATAGCGGGAAGCATGGACCGTCTACTCATCATCAACCAGATCCTGCTTTTCGCGTATTGCTATTCTGGTACCCCCAAACTTGTATCTGATAGTCTTATTATCCGCCACAATCATATACCGACTCGATGGGCCGAAACTGTTTTCTGTATGCATTCGTTCCTTGGCCTTGAAGGCAAAGTCGATCAAAGGATACGATGACAGCTTCGGTATAGAAGGTCTCCAGATCCACAACCAGATAAGAATCACCCAAACAAACGACAGAACTGAGCCCTCGAGAACGATAAGTGCAACGAACGTTTGTCGATCAATGACTAACCGTGTGTACGGCCTTGTGATTTGGGCTGTGGTATAAAACTCTGGCGCAAGGCTGTCGATCATCTCTCTCATCTTCAAATCAGGGTTGCCGTAGTTGTTGGGCTGGAACCACCACAAGGGGAATGCCAGTATGCTTTGTAAAAGTCGAGTCGACTCCCATGACCAGTATGGACTGCTGATTTGCTACACACTCTGGTCAATCCAAGCCCCGCGCGTGTTGCTGTGGAGCGTGTCACTTACCTCCTGCCCATTCCAGAATTGTTCGGCAAACGAAGATGGGGGTGGTGTGGCTGAGGCGTTGAAATCCAGAACCCAATCGAATCCGGATCGTAGGGAGGCGATGTCTATCCTCAAATTCTGTTCGGCTGAGCTCAGCTCGGTAACAGCAGAGATACTGAAATTTTTACGAGAAGCGACAACGCTGGCTGTGCGTTTGTACACTGACATTGTGGTTGTCAAATTTGGTCGGGAAATCGGACTGTCGCAGGCCCCGCTATCTGTACCGTTTGGACAGACGTATACACCTACTCGAGATTGAGTACGCAACTTAATGCAGAACCCTTCCAACCCAAAGTGTGCTGGCAGGCGAGGATATCTGGATTGCAAGGAGGGCGTGGGGCTCTCGACCCGGGGATTCCGCAGTTTCCCGCGCCCTTCGCATCCAAGTGATATAGATAATGAGGGGCATACACACCTGCAATTACAGAGCCAGGGAACTGTCTGCTAGCAGCCACGCACATCTTGATGCCAATAAGAAATCCCTTTGATCCATAGTCTTTACAGTCTTCGCTTTGGAAAACGTCCGTCTCACCCATCCACTCCCTGAATTGAACTTGTACTGCTTGCAAATTGCCTATGTTGACAAGTGGATACGCATCGTATCCAGTTGGAAGCCAGGGAGTCGTCAAAAATACTCCTCCAGTCAAGAGGTAGGAATCGCAATCGTCGCAGTCTATTGGTGGGACGTTTGAGCCGTACATGGGGTTCCCAATTAATGAATAGACTGTCGATACAACCGAGAACGGGACGATTTGGGGACGGTATTCGGGTGTCTGATTCTTCATCTTTTCCAAGAATCTCGGAATATATGACCCGTCGAATTGCCCGACGCCTGCAGTGACGTCGTATTGATGCACAGGGTCATAGGCAGTGACAACAGAAGCCTTGACTATCGATGGTCAGTAAATGGAACCTAACCTTTTCGGTCTCCCTGTACCTACGGAAAAGGACCACGCCAGCCACCCAGATGGCAGCTACCAATATTATGCTTATTGCAGTCAGCAAGGAAAAGGTTTAAAGAGCTGAGAAGCTCACCGAAGAAGACTCCAGACCCGTGCGGTCCATCTCGAAGGTCTAGAAGTGATGATTCGCATTACTCCAAGTATGCCTGTGGCCGGCGACAATCCGAGAAAGACGTTACTTTCGACCCCATGATCCCGTCCAGCCAAGATCCACTGCAGCATCTCCAGCGCAGACATCAACGCAACAGTCGTCAGTGTCGACAGCACTCCTTGTGCCAGACTCAGAACCGCCAGTGTTGAGCCAATGTCGATTTTCAGTATCTGATCCACGACTTCGCTGGTGCGAATGGCAGTCGTCGCAGAAGCTGCAGCCTGTACATACCACAGGACAAAGCCGAAGACGATACTGGAGATGCAGGCCATGGATGAGAGCCACACCGTGTCCCGGAACGAAGCACGGGACCCAGGCCCTTTAGTCAGCACATTTCTTGTCGCTTCACTTGTATCCGAATCCCGCGGTTCTGAGTATCGACTATGCGCTGCTGTCCTGTTGCTCCTTTCGGTGTACTCGGCACTCCGCAAATTGCTTTCCTCATTAGAAACTGGATAGCGAGACTCAGAAGTATCGCTGATCTCTTGGGTTCGGCCTATATCCATCGTGTATTACCGGTTCAAAGAAGTGCCGTGGCTTCCAAATGTGCCGCAAGGTGCATTGTGTACTTTTGGATTCAGGTAATTTGAAGTAGCATGTGAGAGCTTAAGCGCATTTTCAAAGAATTCGATATGAGATGCGAAGTGCGTCCGTAATTCATGATGTGATAAATATGGCTCTACTAAGGTTCGATATCTAAAAGGTGTGGCCGCGGATGTCGGTTGTGGCCCCGAAGCTTTTGGCCCCATAGTAAGATATTGATCCTTTATTGTGGCGCTTCGCCCCGCATACACGGAGATTACCGTACATGAAGCTCGCAATGTGGTAAGAGCCTGGCGTTAGGAATGTCCCTGCTCAGGAGACTTGAGAATCAATTCGATCACAGGACGTTGCGCGAACAGGGCGCCACTTTCCAACACTGCAAATAAGCCGACCTAGGGAAGGTTCAAAATGGCGAGGTGATTCTCGGGCAACTTTCAGAACATTTCGCTCTGCAATATCTGCTGAATTGCCAAAAGATCTGATCAAGTGTACAGCCACTGTATTCGTGAAATTACCTTGGGTATAAATGGCTAAACCCGTGGCGGCTCCTATGAACGAGTCTTGGAAGTCTCGCGTACGTGGGGGGGATTGGCCAGAGAAAATTTTCAATCTGGCTAGCCACACCTTGGTATAGCAAAGCAGCAAATGATAACTGAGTCTACTTGGCGGACTTATGAGCTCTGAATGGATGGACTTTTGCTAAGAGCCATAAGGAGGCGCCGCTTAGCTGGATGACGCCTCGCATAAAGGCTTGCAAGCCCGCATTCCTAAGTTGGTGAAGGATCTCCTGCATGGGGCTGTTCCAGAGGATGATTACTGCCCACGAACCTAATACCCTCCCAATTTGCGCAATGGGGCGGGTCACTAATGGCTGGGAGCGTTAACCAGTAGATTTTAGTAGGGAAGAAAATATAGGGCTCGGGAAACGCGACATAGGGCCTGACTGGGACGACACGCAGCCTCTGGCAGCCGATACTGCAGATATATTTCTATATGTATTCATCAGTCTGAAGGTGGCTGCTTGCCATTTCTGCAAAGCCCCCAAAGTCTACGAAACTGACTCATCACCAGGTCACCTCTAGGCAGAGGCGGCTCTCACTTTCGGGGCGAATATACTTTGTGCAGGCGAACGATTGTTGTTTCAAGTTACGAGCCTCGGGTGGCTGTGCCAACAGGGTGGGGCTAGCACTCTGCATCGGGAAATTAACGGTTCAATCAAGTTCCCAACACGAAGTTGTCGGGCGCTTAGGCACGCCAAGTCGACAACGGGTGGCTTTGATAACCGAACAGCTCAACGCCCTCTATCTTACTGGGTTGGGGCCTGGATGAGGTGTCTGAGATAGGCTTGCTCTCTGCATAACTGTAGGAAGCATGCCAAGTCACTCTAGCCCATCAACAAACTGCTCCTCTCCTCCACAATATTGTACCGGCGTTGGTTTCCCAAGCTTAGGTGTTTACTCACATAATTCTTAATCAACTTGCAAGCAAAAATGTTGTTTTTCGGCATTACGAAAGCTGTAAAAGGTATGTTTGACACTTCGCAATCCGGACTTCAACCCAGAACTCGTCTAACCATCCTACAAGCCAATGTGCCAACATTCATGTTGATTGCCTGTGGCTTTGCGGAAGCGTGGCAAGGTATGTGTGGCTCCTAAGGAGCCAATTCATATGATCTTTCCACGGTCTTCATCCTGACCAAATCTCTAGACGTGATAAACACAACCCCAATTCATATTCTACCTACGAAGAGAGCTATCCAGAATTCGACCACTACTTTCACGGGAACCTGCTCCTCCGATTGCACCGTATCAGGCCAAGGTGTCCGATACGAATGGAGTCCTAAGCAAAACCCAACGGAAACGATCCTCGCTGCGACTCGCATCTTAATCGTGAACACAGTCGACAATACTACCAGAACCACCTCAAGGTTCAACGATCTACCATCAGGATATGCATTGCCAACTGATACCAATTCGGCGGGAACACGTACAACTAAGATTACATACGAATGGCGAGGACAGGTCACGACCACCGAGTTGTAGGTAGCCTGTGTCCGGCCGATGTTTTGTTCTATGCGCTGATAATCTTTGAGAGCCTTTCCTACGAAATTCATGGTGTGGCCCGATCGTTATTCATGGGCAGGGATACTCGAGACTTCGGGAACGTGCCAGACGGCCGCTAACACAAAATGGTCTACCGTACCACTTTCTTCGACTCCCTATGTCCTCGAAGCTGCTATGCCAACTCATCCAGCAGGTTCCGACCCTCAAGGATGGCTTTTCGACGGGTTTGGTGCGAACCTAATCGGAGAATTCGAGTCTGCCTTTCCCTCCGAGGCTGCGTGGGGTTCTGGTCGTTGTTCCAAGTCAATATGGGCACCTTTGGGTAATAATGTTGAGCCTCGATTTATGGTGACCACAGAAACCCAATACGAAGGAGGCTCCGAATCAACTTCTTCGGCGACTATAGCAAGTCTCACTCAGTCAAGCGAGATACGTTCTTCTCACACTCCGCGGTCTGTATCACAAGCAGTCCCCATAGGCTCAGAGACCATAGCAAGTCCAACTCAGTCAAGCGAGACACATCCTGCTCAAACTTCGCAGCCAATATCCCAAGCAGTTCCCGTAGGCTCGGAGACCATAGATATCAACGCCAATCCATCTGCAACAATTGTCATCCTTCCCAACAGTCATACTCTCCAGCCAGGCCAATCAGTTACCATAGACGGCACACCCATCTACCTTCCCTCCTCAGGACCCGCTATCATTGTCGGTAGTGCAACTGTGCCTTTCAACGTAGCTCAACCGACGCCACCGCCACTCATAACAATCGGCACCAACGTCGCACCCCTCTCCTTTGCCACAGGACAAGTTGGAATACTCCTTCCAAACAGCGCCACGCTTCTCCCCGGATCCTCAACAGCTATCGATGGAACAACATACTCTCTCGAACCATCAGGCACTGCTCTCATCGTCGACGGAACTTCTGTGGCACTGCCAACCACGGCTGCCTACTCCAACATCATCCTTGACAGCTCCACATTGGCCCTCTTACCTGTCACTGCTCCCGGCGGCGTCATGCTTCCTGGTAATATGACGTTGCTTCCAGGATCCAGTACCGTGGTTAGTGGGACCACGTTCTCTGTGGATCCGACTGGTGCTTTGGTCGTGAGCAGTGGGACGAGCGTGATGACGGTCACACCCGGGAGGGAGACGGGTATGACCACCGGGTCTGCGACAGCGAGCGAAGGAGGCGCGAAGTACACTTGGAGTGGGGTGGGAGGAGGACCGGAATCGAAGACAGCTGTAGCTAGTAACATGCACGCTTTTGTGCATGTGTGGGCTGGAGTAGTGTTTGCAGGAGTTGGTATTTTGATGATTATACTTTGATTGTGTAGCATGCTCACCGAAGATGTATGAGTATGGTCAATGTAATAGCGTCTGGACCGGGATTCAATCAGCATGTATAGTAGCTGGAGCGAGATGCCGATACAGGTCGCTTTTATTGAACATACCCAACGAGCATCAGAGAAATCATCTTTCACAACACGTCTCTTGGCAGCAAAGAAGCACAGATCCCCTCCACCAAAAATCATCTCCAGTGACTATGCAAGAAATAATTCTAGCGCCTGACTAGCCCAATAGGAACACGAGACGTGACCGTACTCAGGGTCAGGGAAGATTGCCACAAGATGCTACTCGAGGCTCTGTGGCGTGCGGAAAATGCCATCCCCATGCCCGGGATGTGTGCCGTCACAGAATTCTCTAGCCCCGTATTCTAAAAGCAGGCGCTCAATGGATGACAAACCCTTTCCCTCCACTTCCAGCTCCTCTTCGTCTCCCAGCTCCTCTTCTTCTTCCTCTTCCTCTTCCAGTCCCTCTTCGTCCTCCAGCTCTTCCCCCTCTTCCCAACGAAAGTAATGACCGCTCTGCGAGTAAGTGAGCCGAAGGCATTCGAGTTGTCTGCATATGAAAAGCGGACTGAGGCCCGCAAGACCATTATATCTCGACAGGAGACTCTGGCTATCCCAGGCAAAATCTCCTCTGCCTCCCGCTTCATTTGGGTTTGCTCCAGCTTCGAGCAGACATTGCACAGCGAAGAGATCTCGGGTCCTGACTGCCACCTGCAACGGCGTGACCGCGAATCTAGTCTCAACCACGGTTAGCCCATTTGCAAGTAAAAATTTCAGAACGCTACCATCAGAGAAAGTGGGTATCTCCCAATGCCTGCTCATATAGATCGTGAGCAATTTGAGGGGGTCATAGAAGCCCTTTCCATACTCCAGAAGCAGTGTAATCGTCTTATTCCGATGGTCCGTCGCGTAATCCTCGTCGAGGTGCCAGATCGGTAACTGTGTGATAACTTCGACAATGTTTCCCACTATTATTACTTTTTCATCTTTTCTTTGGAGTCCACTGTGATTGGCATCTCTTAGATCCGCTTCACAATACAGTGACAGGCTTTCTGCCATGAACGCCCTGGTGGTCTGTCGTTCAATGTAGAATTCCGCTAGATATAAAGCTCTTGAGCCTCCATTGTTCATGAACGCGCCGTGAAGGATATTCCATAGGTGAATCGTTCGATGATCACGAGGTTGAGAAATCCACTGTGTGTCGATGTAGCAACCGGACATAAGATAGCGATTTGCCATCCAGCCGTACATACCCCACTGGTCCGAAAAGTTCTTCAGTGCTTTGCCGCACATTTTGAGTGGGTCAAAGATATCGATGCCACGGAGGCAGATTCTTTCTTCCTCCCAGAATGCTTCTTTGAAGGAATCGCCGAAGACTATACAGAGTGACGTAGTCCCGCAGTATATATCGAGGTTATCTGCGAAGTTATCATATACTCTGTCAAGCTCCTCCTCTGGCCGAACTCCTACATCTGGTAGCTTCATTTCATCATTCCAGTGGAGTATGTGGTCGAAAATGGCCTCAGCGTAGCTTCGCTCTGTATCAATTCTAGTAGGCAAGGCAAATCCGCCCATGACTTTCCGAAAATGGCTGGACTCGATGTACTCTTGCACTGTGTAATGTGCGAGAGAGGCCTTCTCGACAGAAAATCCCGGGACCGCAGAGTGATCCACACGAACGAGACAGCCACACAGTTCCTGAATATCTTCCACGTCATCGTAACGTCTGCAGTCATAGCTACTTGGCTGATTGAGCGCACTCCGTCTAACGATTTTTGCAAGTATTGTTGAGGGAATGCCCTGGGTGTAGTCGGTAGAGCGACGGTGAGCTTTATAGTGAAAGGAAATCCAGCTGATAGTGTGAAGTAGTAAAGGCCGATCCGGTTCTGCGATGGAGAGAAAAATTCTATCATACGTTTCGTATATTGTCTGAGGAAGCGTTTTCAATGCCTGCCTAATGCTTTGTAGGTCAGGCCTGACAGTCCTTTGTATCAAGTCGATCTGGGCTACGGCTAGACGGAACCTAGGTTTGGGTTAGCAATGTCATTGACTTTATGTACAGAAATAGAGGGCCTAAAGGTATTGGAGGGGCTCACGTATAGAGCACTTCTTCCTCCGTGGAGACATTGGCGGCCGCGAAGTAGAAGTTTCCAGAACTATTGATGACACAAAGAGGACCAAGAAACGAAGATGTCAGAATGCCATATAACTTACATTCCATTAGCCTCAGATGAAACCGTCGTTGCAATCTCTTCCCGAAGCTGCTTGGGCCAGGTCCTCGCCCTGGCCCTTTTCATCGTCAATAATGAGCGAAGATGGAGTCGTATATCAGCCTCAATGAAGCCATTGGCCATGGATACAGGTTTGCCAATGGTTTTCATGACTTGTGCTATGTCATGATATTCTCGACTCGATGCTATGATTTGCAGGTTGTTGAACTTTGTGTCGGTCGCGAGCGTCTCAATCAAATCCACGACGTCCGTGCGCTCATCAGACTCATCAAGCGCGTCGATGACGAAGTAGAACGCATCAAAGTGTTCCAGCAGTTCAGCTATTCCACCCAGAAGTTCTTTTTGGTTGAGATGGCCTCCCCTTTTGTAGTAGCTGTAGGTTCGACTAGGAACAAAGTCGGCTTGCCGGCAAAGCTGAGTGAACAGCCATGAAAGCATTGGAGTGGTTTCATTTTGATTGTGACCAAAGTAGCAGTAGTAGTAGGTGCAGTGAAGCCTGGAGGTCGATGGGTTGTCACAGTAGTTGCGCACGTGCTCGAATAAGTGCGACATCAGGATTGTCTTGCCAGCTCCAGGAATACCATGGATCCAGAGGCATCGTTCCTTCAATTCAAGCCAGTTGGACCACTCATTGGAACGGAGTATCCAGTCGCATGTTTCCGGCTCATACTGGCTACAAGCTCGATAGTGCAGAGGAGAAGGATCGGTAGACTTTGACTCCAACCACTGATACACATCTTGCTTCTGGTTTTCGCTGAGTATGCTTTGGATGACCTTCGTTTTTGTATTTATGTCTTTGATGTCGATCGCAGAATCCGTTTCAATCGCCAGCTCGATGTTTTGTTTGTAGCGGCTAATCTCCTCAAGTAACCCTTTCGCCTTTCTCTCCTTCAGCGGCCAAGCCAAAGTAGCTAGAGATGCTTCCAGTTTTCTTCGTTTCGTCTGATTTTGGTTGCCGGCGCCATCTGAAGGGAATAGACCCTCGAGTGCCTTGACGGCTTTTTCGCACTCTTCGACTGGGCCGCCGGGTACAGAAAGGGCATTGAGTGTCTTGGAACCTGTTGAACAGTTGTTGAGGGCATTCAAACCCTCCAATACAGCTTTGAGCGATAGAATCTCCATTAGCATCTTCTTGATGCCCGAAGGCGTGTCGTCTAGGGCTTCAATGTAGAATTTGCAGAGACCCACGACTCTATCGCTGATCTGAATCACCGCGATTATACTCGCAGCTGCAGCGAGGCCTTCCATAGTGGCTGATGAGAGGGCCGATGTAATATGTTCTCAGGCTGCTGATTGCGGGTTGTGGCTCTCTCCAGCCAGCCGAGTACAGGCCCGTCTCATTATTCTCCAGTGGCTAGGCTGTGATATTCACCGACACTTTTTGTTTGCACACAGCCGTTTTAAAGAGGAAACGACCCGGAGTATTGTCTCGTCGCGTTATCGTCTGTATTCCAGGTTGTGAATTTTGGCCGCACTCCTTCTCAGACAGCTAGCTCAATAGAAAACGAATCCTGAATACAGCCTCGTATCGTTATCCTCTGTAGACTGCGCGTAATCTATGCGTTGGCTTTCGGATTTCAGCTTCGCGCACTGGGCGGCTGCCTTGGCGAGATAACCGCCGTGAGTACAGCCACGTCTCGTTATTCTGTGTCGTCTGATTGGTGGCCGTGATGAACCTCGAGAAGTCAGGGAGGAAACGGAGAGCAATTCTTCGATATGAAAGACGATGAAAAGGTGACGGAGACCACTTGAGATGACAGGTAGGCGGCGTGGGATGGAAAAGGCGGGAGCGACCTCGGCCAGCTGTGGCGCAGCAGTGCAATATGCACGGGCCTGAAATGTAGGCTCAACGGAAGGCGAAATTCGCTGAAAATGCGCAGAGCATTAAGTAAACGATCATGAGGGGTTCGCTGCCGCAAGCATCATTTTTGCGAGGCGAGAGACTTCTTAATGTCGCGTGGGTGTAGACTGGCCAGTTTGCCGCAGGCGGCGCAGGCACCACAACAGCCTGATAGCAAGGCTGGATCGACGCTACGAGTATGAAAGCACCCAGATAACTTCCTACGTCGTCAAAAAGGCGTAGCCAGCATTGCCCGACACCATACTCCCGAACGTCTTTCCCTTCGTATACACTCACAATCCCTTACTGTCCAGATACTCCTGCACTCTCTCTTGTAGATCCGCCTTCTTCCCCGTACTAGACCACCCCCTCTGTGACAGAAATGCCTTCAGCTGCGCGACGGTCTGCTTACTTATCTGCCATTTCCCGTTGATAGTCACCATTTGCTCGTCCGTCAAGCCGGCGTCGTCACCATCATCCTCATCTTTGACCTTGGGCTCCTTCTTGACCTTCTTCTTCGGCGCTTCATCATCACCACCTGCACCACCGGGTCTCTTCTTGCCGGGTTTCGGGCGCGATGTTAGGGTGGACCGGGCCATAGTCGCGTATGTCTTCTCGAACTCCTTGCCATACTGCTCAATGTAATCGCCACAGCGTTTCTCGATCTGCTTGTACCGCGGAATCGTCTTATCATCGGCCTTCTCCGGGAGTTCCTCCTCCAGCGCCATGGCCTGCAAGATGCGGTAAAACCACTGCAGATCCGGATTCGGATACTTGGACGGGTCATATACGCCCTTCGGCAACTGCAATTGCTCCATGATAACACGCATCTTGTCCGTCAATTCATCCGTTGTTTCTAAGCGATCCGGCTGCTCAGGCGCCTTCCGAATATCGTCGGCAAATGGAAGGGGAACGAGCCACAGCCCTGGCGGTGTGATCTGCTCACCGCCGTCATCGTACCGCTCCTCACCTGGTATGATAGCAGCGAGCACAGGTGCTGCGTTCTTGCGCGCTATGAACCATGCCAGTGCCATCTTCTTGCTCTTAATCATCTTTTGCTGGAGGGCTGAGAACACACGCGTCGAGCCGACGAAGTCTGCTTCGGATGGGTAGATGAAGGTTGCTTTGCCGACGTTGGTCCAGATGGGGAGCGATGTGACGGGTTTGAAGCCAATGATTCGGACAATGGGTTCACCCCAACACTGCCGTATCTGGGCGAACTCCTCTGTGGTGAATGTAATGATGTCGCCGCCGAATTTGTACGCCTTGCGCAGTTCGGTCTTCTCGACTACGCGCGCCGTGTCATCTGCCATATGTGCTGTGGAACCCACGACGATCTGGGGCTTCTCGCCTCCTACCCAGACGTAGCATGACTTGATGTGCTCTTGTCGCTTAATCAGGATGAAACCTTTGATGCCGATACGAAGGCCGGGACCAAGCTCCATCGGCAGGCTGAAGAGAGCGCGCCGAGGAGCGGCTTTGGAGTTTATATTGGAGAGGAGTTGCTTCAGGAGGGTTATACCATCCCCGCTTTTGGCAATCCTAGTCGTTGACGCCACGGCGACGGGCGCATCGGGATCTGATGGTGAGGAGGGGTAGACAAGGTCGTCGTAGAACTTCGTGCGGTCGAAGCCATGGTCTGCTCGCGAGATGGGAAAGAGATCGATGGTGCAGCCGAGATCGTACAAGTCGCGCGCTCGCGTGATGGCGGTGTCTTTGTCCTGCTTGACCTTGATGGGGTAGTCGCTGTCTGTGACAAGAAACAGCCGTCTTGATGAGAAGTTTGGCGCTTTGGTTGTGAATATCTGATTCGCGCAGAAGAGCACCGTTGCGATGCTTGCTGGCTCTTTCGCGGGCTTGAGTATTTTGGATGCCTCTTCCTCATCCTCCAACAGATCCCTTAGCCGCTTCACATCTTGAGCGGATGGTACATCCAGATCCGACAGAAGGTAGCAGTTCTGGAAGGTCTGGTCGCCGTCTTTAAGATCCGTCTTCTCCGTACCAAATAGTAGTATACCCATCATGTCCTTCGGGTTGGAGATGATGCGCTGCTGCATCAACTGATAAGCGCATTTAAGGGCGGCTGATGTCGGTGAATCGCGCTCGGCTTTCTTGTCGTCTGAATGCGGTGGACGCTCCAGCATGGATGCGCTGACGTCGATTGCAAAGAGGACAGCATCTTTGATCATTTTGTAGCTCTGCAATGAGTCAGCGGGCGTAGTTCCATAATCGTTAAGACATTCCATACAGTATCGTCGATCTCGTCCTCTTCGTCCTCCTCTTCTTCACCGGGTCGATTGTCTTGGGGATCAGCCATTGTAATGGTGCCGCGGAGGCGTGCCGCGCGGTCGGACGTTTGGATACGTTTGGAGATGCGGCAGGCGCAATTGTCTAGTGCGATCGGGATGGATCTTCAGGGAGGTATAGGAAGTACGTGAAGACGACGGAAGGCATATGACGAGATTATAAGTTCAAGCGCGGTCCACGGCGCGGGGCGATGTTCTCAGGCAGCAGCACGCGCCAAGGATCGCGTCCTCACATGACGATACGGCTAAGGCGCGATCCCCGCCTCCGATCGCCGCGCCGAATCAGCACCTCCGCAATTGGCTGGCGCCATTCACCATGCAATTATTCACATGGCGGGTCTAGCCACCGTTACTTCTTCCTCCCCACAGTAGCTGGGGGATCTGTCTTCCATTAACCACCTCGCCATGGCATTGCGCACCCCACTGGCGCATGCTTTGAAGCGTGCGACTTTAACGGCTGCTCCTGCCACTTCCACCCTGTCACCATGTACTGGACGATGGCGAAGGGGCAATGCGACGATGGCGCCGCCCGTTACGCAGAATGCAGTAGGCTCGAAAGGGCCAACCGCCATGGTCTTTATGAACATGGGCGGACCCTCAACAACAGACGAAGTTCATGACTTCCTGAGCAGATTATTCGTATGCCGTCATCCATCCAACCCGAGTCGTCCAAGCTAACAAGCACAGGCTGATGGTGACCTCATTCCCCTCGGACGGCTGCAGAGCTACATCGGACCCTACATCGCGCGACGACGGACACCCAAGATCCAGAAGCAGTATGCGGAGATCGGTGGCGGATCACCCATTCGAAAGTGGTCAGAGTACCAAGCTGCTGAAATGTGCAAGATCCTGGACCAGACCTCACCAGACACGGCGCCGCATAAACCCTACGTCGCATTCCGTTACGCCGATCCGTTGACCGAGGACATGTATAAGCAATTGCTTGAGGATGGCTTTGGTGGCGGGAAGGGCGGTCGCGCAGTAGCGTTCACGCAATACCCACAATATTCGTGTTCGACGACTGGATCATCGCTCAACGAGCTCTGGAAGTGGCGGCAAAGACTGGAAGGGAAGCGGGCAACAGGAGAAGTAGATCCAGAGGGGTCCATCAAATGGAGTGTCATTGACCGCTGGCCGGTGCACCCGGGACTGGTTGAGGCATTCGCGCAAAACATCGAGAAGACCCTGCAGGAATACCCGCCGGAGCGGAGAGACAACGTCGTCTTACTGTTCTCTGCACACAGCCTGCCGATGAGTGTTGTCAACCGGGGCGACCCCTACCCGGCAGAAGTCGCAGCAACCGTGTATGCTGTGAAGCAAAGATTGGGCATGTCGCACCAGTACCGCCTCGTTTGGCAATCGCAGGTCGGGCCGCAACCCTGGCTAGGAGCTCAGACGTCCGACACCGTCAAGTCTCTCATGGAGAAAGGTCACACCGACATCATTCTGATCCCGATTGCTTTCACCAGCGACCACATCGAAACCCTGTACGAGTTGGACAGGGAGGTCATCGGGGAGGACGCCAAAGGACACGAGGGCGTGAAGCGAGTGGAAAGCTTGAACGGCAATCCCGTGTTCATTAATGCTCTCGCGGATATCGCCAAAGCTCATCTTCACAGTGGAGTGGCATGCAGTCCGCAAATGACATTGAGATGTCCCGGTTGTGTCAGCGAGAGGTGTTTGGCTCAGAAAGAGTTCTTTGCTGGGCAGGCGAAACATTTGGAGCCACTGGTTCCCAAAGCATAGTTTGGCGTACTTTACATTGTAAATATCGTGTATATCACTGTGTCCTAGAGAAAGTCCGGCCATATTCTTGGATTTATAGATTCTCTTCGTCACGTGACGCGACACTCGGTGTTTCTATAGAGCAACTATCCTTGTGATAATAAATTGTTCTAGAAGGCTATGATACAAAGAATCAGGGACTAGTGGGTGTTGGATGAATGTAATAGCAACAAATAGTCCCTGCAATATTCTGTT
This sequence comes from Pseudomonodictys pantanalensis, assembly GCA_019022785.1. Classification (NCBI taxonomy): domain Eukaryota; kingdom Fungi; phylum Ascomycota; class Dothideomycetes; order Pleosporales; family Parabambusicolaceae; genus Pseudomonodictys; species Pseudomonodictys pantanalensis. The sequence goes on from JAFHBV010000063.1 coordinate 126,945, forward strand.
GAAGGCTGTTGTCGGCTCACGAAATGTTGAGATGGGATCGGGCATTGGGGCGCCGAGCTGTCAAAGTGCCCGAGAGCTGGCGCGGAGCTCAACACCAAACTTTCGCTCCCGCTGACCAAACTTCGTCTCCATCCTCCTCCTTCACCACCACCCGTCTCCGCTCCTTCTTCTCCTTCGGTCAATTGCCAGCATGCTGTCGAGGACGTTTAGGCGGAGTATTGCGTCGCCGCTCCGGCGCAATGCCTTCGCTCCCGTCGCTGCGCGCCCTGCGTTCCGGTTCGTCACAACAGATGCGGCATCATCACACGCGGACAAGGAGGCCGTGCCGAAGGTATGCCCGCACGTTTCAGTCTCAATTGAGAGAGAAGGGCTTCTGAATTGATGGCTAACGTACCGTAGGAGGATGACAAGCCCTTCGAGGTCCGGCTCTCCGATGAGAGCTTCGAAACCTACGAGCTCGACCCGCCATCCTACACGCTCGACACCACCAAGGGTGAGCTGAAGCAGATGTACTATGACATGGTGGCCGTTCGGTACGATGTCATTCCTTCCAAGCCAGCCGATGGCGGATGCTAATACAATGCACAACAGACGCATGGAAATGGCCGCCGACAGGCTCTACAAGGAGAAGAAGATCCGAGGCTTCTGCCACTTGTCGACCGGTCAGGAAGCCGTCGCCGTCGGTATCGAGCACGCAATCGAGCGATCCGACCACCTCATCACCGCTTACCGATGCCACGGCTTCGCCCTGATGCGCGGAGGAACCGTCAAGTCCATCATCGGTGAATTGCTCGGTAGGAGAGAAGGTATCGCCTATGGAAAGGGCGGGTCTATGCACATGTTCGCTCCGGGCTTCTATGGCGGTAATGGTATCGTCGGTGCTCAAGTGCCTGTCGGTGCTGGCATTGCGTTCGCGAACCACTACGAGAACAAGAAGAACGTCACCCTTGCGCTCTACGGAGACGGTGCTTCCAACCAGGGCCAGGTCTTTGAGGCGTTCAACATGGCTAAGCTCTGGAACCTTCCCGTCATCTTCGGCTGCGAGAGTATGTTGGCCCCAATTGAGTTCTATCAAGGCTTACGCTAATGGCTCCAGACAACAAGTACGGCATGGGCACCGCCGCTAACCGTGCTGCTGCCCTCACCGACTACTACAAGCGTGGTCAGTACATTCCCGGTCTGAAGATCAACGGCATGGACGTCCTCGCCGTCAAGGCCGCGGTCCAGTTCGGCAAGGAATGGTGCGCTGCAGGAAAGGGTCCTCTCGTCTACGAGTTCGTCACCTACCGATATGGCGGTCACTCCATGTCCGACCCCGGAACTACCTACCGAGTATGTACCTAGTGCCCAATTGCTAGAATAGTATCTAACATCATCCCAGACCCGCGAGGAAATCCAGCGCATGCGCAGCACCAACGACCCCATCGCAGGACTCAAGCAGAAGCTCCTCGACTGGGGCGTCACCACCGAGGAAGAGCTCAAGGCCATCGACAAGGAGGCCCGCAGCAACGTCGACGCTGAAGTCGCCGAGGCCGAGAAGATGCCCGTCCCAGACACCACCGGCAAGGTCCTATTCGAGGACATATACGTGCGAGGCTCGGAGCCAGAGTTCCTGAGGGGCAGGATTCCCGAGGAGAACTTCTACTACAGCGAGACGGATATGGGTGAGCAGAAGAAGGCTGTGGCGCAGACGTAAGAGTAGTGGTGAGTGGAAAAGAGGGTAGGATTGGCAGATGTGTAATACTACATATAATCCGTGCTAACACTTTTTCTGCATGTTTCAATAGGGAGCGTGGAATGCCGTTCATGGGCCTATTATCAGCTTTCCTTGGACATGCATGAATAGATTTCTTGGGTTCAGGTTGAGAGTTCTTTCCAGTTCTGATCTGTTCCTCCCCTGTACTCGCGCACAGGGCCAAGTCCTTCTCCAGGCCCAACTCTTCAACTCAACCCCATTCTACCAATTTCATCGATCGTACATGTACCCAGCCTCATGCTGCATTCAATGGAGCATAGTGTTGTCTTCCTTCGCGGCCTGCAGACATGCTTTGTGGCTGTGTTTCCCGTCTCTGATTGGGATGACGCTCTGAGTTGCAAGATCGCTTAGCCTCCACGACGCACGCTTTGCAGCCCTAGAGTCTTGGAACCATAGGGCTGGGGCCGAAACCGTGGCTATAAAAGCATCGCAATCCCATTCGCGCGCTGAGTTGACGAAGCTTTGCCCGCTCGACAACTCCATGGCGGCCCTAAGTAACGTCGGGTGAAGGAAACGACGATCAAACAATAAATGGCAGAAAGAGTAAGGAACCAAGACACCAGGATGGCTTCATCCCAGATTAGTCTGCTGTCATTGCAATCCAAATCGCAATCGAGCATCGACTACAAACCAGTAAACGCGCCGAGTCCCCGTCCGATAACGAGGCGCCCTTGCCACCGCTCATCCAACCTTGTCCCTCTCCTGTTCCTGCTGGCTTCGCTCTTAGCACCGCCAATCGTTCTCGCGGTATGGTACACGCGCTTCTTCCGTCCCAACGGCCTCGAGCTCTGGCGCTCTGCTCCCATTGGCGGCGAATTCGAACAGATTGTCGCCAAAGCCATCGATTTCATCTCCGGTGCGATTTTTGCTCCCCTCGCCATGGCTAGAGTCAACTACCTCTGGTTCCGGTACGCTCGAATTGCCGCAGCCAACGAAGTGCCGCGGGGCCAGAAGGGAATTCCGCTTGTTTCGCTGCTGGAGATGAGCGTAACAAGTGGAGGGACGTATGACCCTTGGAAACTGTGGGCGCTCATTCGGGCATCGAGGGCGAGACTTGTGCTAGTGGGCTGTTTGGCGCTGCTATCTGCGATTTCGACGAGTCTGTTCGTCAACATCATCGCCTACGAGGCAGTGAACGTGAACAAAACGTTCCCAATCAGCGAAAATTGGTCTCTCGTTCGGTTGCCCGGCATCGAGGTCGGCCTCCAACTGCCGGATATCTGGGGCGCCTTTTTGGAAGACTGGTACGGAGCCGACGACAGCGTTGTCGTCGAGACGACCTCTATTCTGCACTCGCTCTCCTATGGCGGGCTCAGGCTCGAATCAGGACAGAGCTGGATCCAACAAGAGGGCTCATACATCGCTGTCAACGCATCTAAGACGAGTCTTGATAACGTTCCACCATCAGTTACCGAGCTGTGGAACGTGTCGGCTTCCCGATTGGGAGTTATATGCATGCCTGCGAATATGACGCACATCACGTTCCAAACTTCCGCTGGCAATTTTGGAGAGCTGAGCGCAAATTTGAGTTACCTTAGTACAAAGAAAACGTCATGTATGTAGATTTCGAGATGCTACCGAACCCCTTCCACTTGCCACAGCGCATCTAACATTCTTCATACAGCCGCCGGTACATTGTACACCGACTCGATACCCCAAATCGACACCGATCGACCCTCGTACGCTATTCTCTGGCATGACTTCCCCTACAGCAGCACAAACATCATGCGCTCCGTGCTCGCGGCATGGCAAACCGAACTCGTTGATACCAATAACTTAAACACCTCCCTTCCCAGAATCCCCTCCATCTTCAGTACCATTCAACCACACATCGACTGGTACACTAATCTATCCACGAATATCGGCATATGGTCAAACTTCACAGCCGTGAAGTGGTGGGGTATCGAATGCGACCTCCAGCGCACCACCGGCGTCGCAAATCTCACACGCAGTGATTTGAAAGTGCAAGACTGGATTGTAGCCTCATCGGAATTCAAGAGACCTCCGGAAAATACGGCGAGCATGTTGTATCCACTAGCGTTAACGGGGTTCCCGTACCAGGCTCCTCTGGGAACATTTAGCGGCATCGGACAGGCGGTTGGAACGTACTCGGAGAATGGCAACAGGGTGACGAATATGACGGACTATGCGAATGCTTTCGTCTTCGCCTCCGGTGCTATTGAGACGTCCTTCCTCAATTCGGCGATTTCGAACGCTTCACTTATACCACACCCGGACACTTATCAGGTCGCGGGCGTGCACACGGTCGTAAAGTATCAGATGACGTACGTGCCTGGGATACTGGTTATGGGGCTTATCACATTAACCCTATGTGCTGTTATTGTGCTAGGGCTTGTGGGAGGGAGTTGGGGCGCAGCGTGTCTAAAGGAAGGGAGGGTTGTCGATGGACTTCGGTTTGTGGTCGATTTTGCGGAAGTCGTTAAGGCAGACGAAGGAAGAAGTGGTCTAAAGGGAGCGGTAGGGTGGGAGAGAAAGGAGCTGGAGAGATGGGCTGCAGGGACGAGGTTGAGGTATGTCGCTGATAAAAAAATTGAGGATGAAGATGGCAATAGACACGGAGATACCACTACAGCGATCAGACTGGTGAAGGTGGACTAGGTAGATTGTAATGTGTAATGTCTAAAGAACATACCTGATACTGGAACAGGATGTTGGGTCCTGAATGGATTCGAGGTACTCAATATCGTATTGCCTAAGCACTTAGGCTCTTCAGAAGGCCGCATCGATGGTCGGCTTCTCAGGAATCTTCATGTAGGAATGAAATTTGAAAGCAGGGGATAGCTCCTCACTGGGCGGAGACAGGGCACTGATCGCCGCATCTCACATTGACAGAAAGAGGTACACGGGGTATACTTTGTGCCTCTGTGGCTCAATCAATAATCCTACAAAACCGCCGTTGGAAGAGAAACGCGCCGGTTAACCTGGCATCCGTACCCTCTGTCTGCACCCACACTCAGGTCACGAAAACGCCAGATCCCCACGATAGCCAACTGCACCAAAACCCACCCAAGCCCACCAAGAATAACGCCACTATATCTCATTTTGGCTGCCCACAACGCCAAACACAATAAACCGCCGAGGAAGAACACCCATTTCCCACGCCGTTGAGTACTGTTGGACTCATCAGCACCCCAAAAGCAAAGCAAAAGAAGGGAAACACGTTATACTAATGCTGCGCCGACCCATTCGACTCACTAAACCTCCTCTTCTTCGCGCGCTCCATCTCCTCCCTCTCCCACTGCTGCTGCGCGACCAACCTTTTATGCTCTTCCTCCCTCAACCTCTTAACCGCCTCGCGCACCGCTGGCTCAGCCGCAAGCAGGTCCTGTTCCGTGACGGGATTCTCGATGCTGTCCAGCACGCTATTCACGGTGCTGATGTGATTAGCATCAGGCTTATCGTCGCGCCAGCGAGGCGTCCCGTCGTCTTCCTTCTTGAACTTCCACTGCCCCTGCTCGTTGCGGTAGCACTCAATGATGCGGCCGTCGAGGCGCTGGCTCAGGCCCTTGAACATCTCCCATTCTGCGTCTGTGACTGTCAGGTCGTGCTCGAAGGTGCGGTAGACTGGTTTGCCGTTTTCTTTGCCGTGGAAGACGAGGAGGTGGAAGGACTCGGGTTTTGCGTCGTAGTCCTCGATGAGGCCGTCTTCGCCGTCTTCCGGGTCGTAGAGTGGGAACTTGCCGAGTTTGAGCTTGAAGTCTATCGTGTTTTCGTGCGGCGGCTTCCACTTGAGGATGTGCTTGTCGGTGCCGAATTCGTATTTTGTGTTCTTGCAGGTGAAGATTAGGCCGTCGTTGCCGTGGCGCAGGGTCGGGAGGACGTTGTCGAACATGTTTTTGACGTGGTAGGGCGGGTATTGTTGCTTCTCTTTCACGTAGAAGGGCTCGGTGATGGGCGGCTGGCGGTGTCGCTGCAGGTATTTCATGTACGGGTCGAAGAGCTGCATCTTCATTTTGCCTATCCGTTTGTCGAGTGGCCGGCTGGTGAGGTTCGCGCCGTCGATGGCCAGGCAGTCGAAGACGTAGAAGACAAGGCGCGGCCGCGGCTCCCCCGGGTACTGGTCGTGCACTAGCTCGCCATCCAGTATCGTGCCGAAGAGGAATTGCTCGCGGTTGTCGGGGCTTTGCCAGTAGGGGAAGCGCAGCGGCGGGGCGACATCGTAGTAGTTGTTCTTCCGGTCGATGATGATAGTGACGGGCTCGATTGCTCCATTATTGTCCATCCAATGAAGGAATAACAAACAGCGAATGCCGTCAGTCTTTTCGCACATAAAATACTCGATGCGCTGGAGCTCGGCGAGGTGTTCGCGGCCGAAGGAAACGGGTTGCGCGCCGGGGAAGCGCAGGTTGTTGAGCTCGAGAAGCCGCGCGACTTCGGTCTTGAGCTCATGCGCGTCATCGGGTGGAATCAGACGCCCCGGTATCTGCGGGGGAACGGTGGAGGCTCGTGAAGTCATGTTGGGTGTAGTTGTGGAGGAGAGAGAAGCTCGGTGGTTTTCACCTGAGAGGTAATATGGGCGATCCACGGTTGCGACGCCAAGCCTCGTCCTCTGTACCAGACTTTGTTGGTGTGGGATAAATGAAAGTACAATTATCGATGCCAGAGAATTGTACAAGTGTGGAGGGAGATCAAACAATACATCCGCAAAATTTACCTAGCCACGTTGATCCATGACCGCAATAGCAACCCAGGGCAATCGCGCTTTCTACGAGCCCTAGAGCTCTCAAGAGCTACATACACATACACAATGTACAATATAGATACAGACACAGCTAGTCGGCAACACCGACGATCCATAGACCTAGGAGTTCGTCCGTGCCGTCATCATCCTACTAGGCGCATTCACAACAGTCTCCTCCGACCCCGGGTCACCTTGAAACGTCCAGCTCCCATCAGCAACTTCGTCATCCTTCGCCAGAGCCAGTCTCCGTATCTCCCTCCTCATATACGCCACAATCTGCGCCAGCTTCTGGAAATCCACATCCTCTCTGCTACCGAACAGATTTCTCCACACAGCCGCAGCGAGAACTGCATCTCCCTTGACCAGACCCTCATCATACGATAGCAGCACTGCGCGCCATTGGGCAAACATGTCCTTCAGGTATTTCTGGCGCAGAGAGTTTGCGTTGAGCTGGTGGTATACGACGAGGCGGTCTTCGGCGGCGTAGAAGGCTTGGTTGGTGATGTGTTGGATCCAGAGCGGTGCGTGAGTTTCGGGGAGCATGCGGAAGCGAACTTGCAGCATGTACATGTGGATGAAGGTGATTTGCGCCCAGTTTATAAAGGTTGCCTCCAAGCCGAGAGCTGGACTGCTGTCAGCGTTTGGCGCTTTTGGTAGAATTGTAGGGCGGGTGCGTACTCTCATACCACCAGCCGGTGCCAACGCCCAAGTGTGCGCCCGTGGCATCCCTTGGGATCTCCGCACCCTTCTCAACCGCTTGTGGTATTTCATACGCCCCAGGGGTTATGCATTGCTTTATGAGTTCTTGAGTCGCGCCGTACGCGACGTACGTCTCCGTCATCATGGGCGCCCGCTCGCGCAGCTTCTGTGCTATGCTTGCCGTGGCAGACGCCGCGCTTCGAGGGGCCTCTGGTGCTGCAGCTGGTTTGGTAGCCGGTTTTGCGGAGAGAATATTGGTCGCATGGTAGTAGTTAGGTACGCTCAAAGCAAGACTTCGCTGCTGTGGTGCTCTTATTGACGGTGCCTTGCGCTGTGACCGGCTCGTCTGGAAGGGTCAGAAAAGCCACCCGATGTACTTTCAGAGCTTACTTGAAGGATGGAGTTCCCTGATCTGAGCAGCGACCTTGAGCAGGCCTTACACGTAAAGCTTGAAGCCATTGGGGAGTGTGGTTCGAGGAGATGTAGTTCGTATTGCAGAAGCCAAAAAGTTCCGAACGGAAAGCGCGACTGGCAGGGGTCGTCAATGACTTCACCACTGGAGCAGCCAATCAACGTCCAGTAAACGTCAACACCAAAGTCCCTTCCACGAGTATCGTAAATAAACATCGTGGGTAGTATCTCAAATTGAATATTATGAATACCTCGGTTTTGTTTTCACGAGCATTAGTGTATGGGAATGATGTCGCCCTAGTATTATCCATCCTCGTGAGAACCCGGTTTAGAACCAAGTCGATGATCCCTCAGTATCACATACTCATCTCGAACAATCCACTCGAGTCCGGCATTGTGCAAACTCATCTCCACCTTGACTCCCTACCTACACAAGGCCCCAACCCCAGCAAATCCTCCCCTCCTCTACACATCAACCATAGCAGCAACTTCAAAATGCTCCCTTCAAACCTCAACGCGAATCACGACCGGCATCACAACCCGTAACCCCCGACTCCCTCAATATGTCCACATCATCTCCCACCAAGCGACAAGCCCAACCCACCCCTTTCCCCAGCCAAAAACCCACTCCCATAAGCCTCGTCGCCATCTCCACCGCCATCCGCACAATTCTCACACCCAGCTCCCCCTACCGCCCGTCCAATCCCACACTGACCCCTGGCCCTACCTTCGCCCCCTGGCTGCACGAGCTAGCCCACCACTCGACCCGTCACCCCTCCTACACGCACATACGCTTCTCCGCCTCCCTCCTCGTCAAAGGTTTCCACGCCTCCGCGTCCGTGTTCCCCTCATACCACAGTTTCATAGCGGACATCAAGGCCTTGATCGGCATGTTGCCCATCAAGGAGGGGGTCAGGATAGAAAGAGCCTTGCTAATTGATTTGCTACGCGAGGCGGCGCGTGAGTGTGGGGCGGTGTGGGCGGGGAATCAGAGGGAGATGATGGCCGTTACGGTGGGCGTTATGCATGCTGCTACGTTGCAGAGGGAGCGGGATGAAGAGGATTTGGGGGGCATGGTGGAGGCGTTGGGATTGAGTGGTGGTGGGAAGCAGAGTGAGGAGACGGTGATGGAGAGGGATGATGAGATGGCGGTTGAGGACCCCATGGAAAGCTTCGAAGGGATGGAAATTGACCTTTGAAGATGGGTGTCAAACCGAGGCGAGATGAAGAAAAGGAAGGCTTGTAGAGTAGTCCCACCAAGGGCGAAAGAATCCATTTCTATCTGGCCCCCCAAAACAAAAACGAAGAAACATGTTTATCCACCACCAGAAGCACTACGTGCCAACCAAGTCCGAACCATGATGCCCAGAGTCGATGAGCTTTTCCATCCACCTTCATTTCTTCCTGTGTTGCCTCTGCCCACTCTTTACTTTACATAAGGAGTTGCCCAGGTAAAGGTCACAGTAAAAGATCTCATACAACCCCAGAGTCCCACCGAGCCAAGATGGAAAAGTAGAGGATGTGCTGAGAGCAGGGCATCTTGCCGCGTGGCTTGATACCCAAGTAAGATACAAGAAGGGGTACTGTATAGGAGGAGAAAGTGAGAAGAAACGCATGTGAGCCTGCTGAACACCGACCCGAAATCCAATCTGAAGCGAGTGTGATTTCCATGTTGCCAGAGAGAAGGAGAGATGCGACCAAAGAGGAAAGAACACATGGAGTCGTAAAAGATGAGAGATGCAAGGCAGGCCTGCTCCCTTCTCTCTGGCGCGAGGGCGCCATGAATGGTATGATAACGCAAGGAAATGTTGACGATGCCGTTCGAGAGATCTCGGCTTTTATATGCAGCCATATCGAATCGATGGCTGGGAAATGTAGAGAACAGGTGGGATACCTGACAAACATATACACAAGATGACGACGCTTTCCCACAACATCGTGTTGAATCGTCGGGATAGAGCTGTTGTTGACGATAGTGTAGTGGGCATGACTCTTGAAGAGTCCTGCTCGACCTCAAGCATTCCGTTTATCGCTGGATGCTGTTAGCGTCATCGGCCTGTCCGACTCGGGGATTTTGAGCTCACCCTTCCGCGTCGGCCACCTCCTGCGGCTTGCTGCTGTTGCTGCGGAACGTACATGCCATATGGATACATTTGAGGAGCGCCCATGACGGGGCTCATACCCTGACTAAGACCAGCGGGCTGAAGCATTGGAGAACCAGTATAGCCTGGACCTGCGACCGGGGATACGTTCCTGAAGCCGTCCATGCCGGATACAGGAGGTTGGAAACCATTCATCTGCGGGTAGAAAGGAGCCCGTCCGGATGCCGCAAGCACCTGCTGATACTGCATTTGCTGCTGTGGCGTCATTGCTGGCATGTTTGGCATGAACATGGGGCCATTGACTCCCATCGGGAACTGTTCAAAGCCATTTGAATCCATGCTCGCGGTGCGCTGAAGGGCGACGGGGTCAAAGCCAGCGGGAGGCACACCTGGATAGAATCGAGGCTCGGCATGGGAGCCCGCGGGACTGTCCTTAGCCGAAGCCGGTCGGGTTTGCGAATGCTCACGGTGGCCACTGTGACCCGCTCCGCCACGAGTGGAGAGATTGACTTCATCCATGAGGCGCTTGTATCCCTGTGCAGGTTGGGCTTTGATGCGAAGTAGCACATTGCGGACGTTCTGAACGACATCTGCGCGGATCTTCTCGTCGAAGAAAGGCGTGGTGAGCACCTTGAAGATTAGAGTGGCTCCACAGTTCTGGTCGACCAGGATATCTTCCAAGACCTGGTCGTTTGGCGAGAAGAACAAAGCTTGGAGGATCGTGTCGCGGGCTTCAGGCTCATTTCGTTGGTTGATAATCTTGAGCACGGTGAGATAGGCAACCTTGTGGGTGCACAAGTGAACAATATGCGGCACAAGACGTGGGGCCAGCACGGTGCGTCTCCGAGGGAAGGTGCACGTGTCTAGGAACCACGTCAGAAGCAGAGCTCCGTTTGCGTTGGTCGCAAGCTGGACGCTGTGGAGAGCAATCGCGGCTGCAACCATCCGCTGCTGATCTTTAGTGGCGTAGTGGCTTTCCAAACAGGCCCTCATTGCTCGTGCACCGAATCGGCCTTGAGCCAGGTCCCAGAGACGGCTCATCATGACCTCGAAAATGAAGTTATTGAGGGGTGCCGAATAGCGTAGGCATCCTTGCATAACATAGTTGCCGAACTGGTCCAGGAACAAGGCCATGGCGTACGGCTGGAGGGCATCGACTACCATCTTCTGGAGGGTGGGCGTCCGAGCGACATCGATGATCTTCTGCGCAGCCCATGTGCCGTTCTTGTGGATTCCGATCTTGGCCAGATGAGGTGCGATCTCTCGTAGCATGGCCTCCTTGGTAGGCTCGGAACAGTACTCAAACAGCTTCTGCACAACAGTATTTCCCAGGTAGTCAGACGACAGCTCGGCAATCTCAGGCAACATGGTCATCGCAATCTCCTCGATCTCGGGCTGAGAGCAAGAGTTGTTGTCGATACGCTTCCGGATCTCGCGTAGGCGGGGTGCATCGTGAACGCGAGTGTGGCTCGGCTCCTCAACAGGGGGAATCTCACTGACATAGTTGTTGTTTTGAATCGCTACGTCTACCTGGCCAGAGATCCTGAGCTGTTCCTCGTCGGTAGCGCCCAAATCTTTCACGATTTGGATGATATCGGTGCGGATGTCAGGCAGCTCGGGCGTTGTGAGAGGCGCATTTGCGTTCTCCGCTCGAGCGGTTGCCTTTGCATTGCTGGCTGACAAATTGGCACCTTCAGCTTGTGACTTGGCGAGTGGATCAGGGCTTGGCGAAGGAAAGAGACCATTGTGCCCAGGAGTAGCTGCGGCACTTGGAACCTTAGCGTAACCAATTCGAACAGGTCCGGCACCGGGGAAAATCTCCTTTCCATTGAGCTGCGATTTGGCTTGGATCGCACTGTCGAGAGTCTCAAAATTGACAAAGCCACAGTTCTTGTGGGTCAGGACGCGTGTGGACTCGATGGGACCATAGGTATTGAAGATGACATTCAAGGATGAGACGGTGGTAGAAGATGGGATGTTTCCGAGCCAAAGCGCCCGGGTAGGCCCTTCCAAGGTGCTCTCCTCACCCAGCGTTGCACCAGGTTTGCCACCGAGCTGCAGGCTTTTGACAGCTTCCGTCAGGTTGTATTCGGCGTCTTCCGTCAAGTCGGCAGCGGTAAGGCTGCTATCAAGGCGAGACTGGGTAGGCATGTAGCCGCGCATGAGACGCTGCGAGGAAGAGTCAAGGACACCAACAGTCCTCGCGCGGGGACGAGTAACGCTGGCGAGGTTAGCGAAGGCCTGAACCTCCAGGTTGTGCTGCCGGACGGCCTCGTGAATTGCATAGGCATTGGCCTCGGCTGGCGTCATGGTCCCGCTGTAGCTGCCACCATAGGCATCGAGCTCGTCTTCCTCATCCGCGTACTTTTCCTTGGCGTTGACGGAGTACGAGCGGAAGCGGTTGGCGCTGGCTGTGGCATTCTGATTGAAGGCATTCCTCTGGCCCTCCAGAAGCAATTCAATGTCGGATGGTGCGAGCGTCGCTCGGGCAGGTTGAGGGGTATCCACAAGGCCGAGATAATCCAACGTCTTCACATCTGTATCCGCAAGGGAGTCGCGAGAGAAGGACGACACGGGCGAAGCAGGCCCGTTAGATCCCATTGAGGCGATACTCTGCAGCGTGCTGCTGCGGTCTCGGCTGCTGGACCACCCTGTCGTAAAGAGGGAGTTGCCAAAGGGAGAAGTGGAAGGTGGAAGGAAACCAGGTCGCTGAGGCATCGAGCCTGCCCTCAGGCGAGAGAGGAGGGCAGACTTGGCGGCCGCATTAGTGGATCCAGGAAGAGCAAAGCCCGCACTCTCAGTGGGTGTACCTGGGCCAGGCTTGAAGGGGCTTGTGGATGGCGTGGGACGTGAGGTTTTGGGCATCAAGGACGGGACCGACATGAGGCCGGGAGGGGCAGCAGCGGGGGAGAACCGCGAAGGAAGGGTACCAGCGCGGGCACGACGAGTAGATGTCTGAGTAGTTGACGTGGTCTCGGGCATAGCTTGGTTGAAGTCGGGGAAGCTCTCGCCGTTGGGCGACTCGGGAATCGTCTCACGCAAAGGCGTAGAGTTGCCGCTGGTGGGCGGTCCCCACATTTGTGGAGTCAGCCCTTCTTGAGCTTGGATTTCGCGGGCCCTGCTGAGATGTTAGCCAGAAGGCGACTTGAGGTGCCTGTTTCAGGATGCGACGAACCGTTTGGAGTATAATCTACCACCAAATTCATGCGAAGGGGACCCTGCTCCCAGCCTTACGCCCGCAGCCGCGCTGCCAAGCGGATTGGAGGTGTTCCCTGCAGGCATTGGGAAGCGAATCGAACCGCCGCTGGACGGAGGCTCAACGGGCGAGGTGGACGTGGTGGAGGAGGCCGACGGGGGCGCCTGCGAGCTGAGCTGGGGGATATAGTTGAGATTGATGTGGTGCTCCGGGCGAGAGGCGGGAGCCATTAGGTATTACAGACCCTGTCCTTACTGAGGTTCGTCTAGCGGAGAGGAAATGGTCGTAGTGACTCTCGTTTACCAAAACCAGGGTAACGGCGGAAACGGGGTTGGTACCGGCCAAAGGAATGTGTGAGGCGAGGGGATTATTGCCAGCAAGACCGGGCTCAGCTCAGCGTTAAGCCTGTGTATGGTGGGCGTGGGCGGGCTGAAATGTACAGAGGCACCCGAGCAGATGCAGGCCGACGTGCAACGGGCCAGAGGAGACGCCGATTTCGATGGAGCGACGGTCCTCGAGATGGGGCAATGCAGCGGGCTCTCTCGAGCGCGGATGCAGCGGGTCGCGGGCGGCGAGGGATGCAGCTGTTCAGTGGGCTGATGGGGGGATGGGGGGCTCGAGGAAGCGTGGGCGAGGGGCGACGAGCGTTCGGCGGCGGACGGCGGGCAGCACGTTCAACGCGAGCGTTTGTGCCAGGCAAGGAGCGACGGAGTGCGTGTCAAACTCGGGTGCGGCGGCGAGCAGCTGGCTGTGTCGTCGGCGGTCGAGGGCAGCACTGATTATGATACAGCAGGCGTGCAATAGACAAGCCAAGGAAGCGGCCTGGAGAATGGAAGTGGGAAAATAGGATTAAGCAAATGCGCGATTAGACAGCTTCGCTCATGGGGAGGCGGTTTGGGGAGACCGGCGGCGGCGAAGGAGATGGAACGGAAGCGCGAGGAAAGGGAGTGCGGAGGGTGAGGTGAAAGTTGGGAGCACGTTTGGCGGAGCTGCTGTTCGCTAAGCTCGGGGCGCCAGGGACAGAACTTAGAAAGGACGCTTGGACTTTCACCACTGAGGATCAAGCGGCCGGGATGGGGTGGAGGGCAGATGTGCAATGGCGTCGGCGTGTCGCAGGACACGGGGAGCAGCACCTGATTATCTGTCCTCGCAGCGCAATACTCGCAGCGCAATACCGCCCTGGCCCTCTCCTCGTCGCCATCCCACAGCTGCTCTCCCGCTGCGTGCTCGTCGCCCGCTAGCGGAAAGGGGCCACACGTCCTGGAGTCTGCTGCCCGCCTGAGTGGCCGACAGCTGCGCCGGGGACGCACATTCTGAAACTCTCGAAGGAGCGTCGAATGAGACGGTCTTCCCTCTCAATCACACTACCAAGCTGACGTGGATGTAGCGCTGCCCCACCGGGCCATGTCATTGGCGTGCTGCGCGCTATACTTGGATGACACTGCAGACGGCCGTCTTTTATAGAGCACCACGGCACGACGTCGTCGTCGTCGACTTCTCGCCCAGCGAGCATACCGGCTGCGGCCGTTTCCCATCTTGCACGAACCCGCAGCACCGCCGACTGCGCCGAAAGAGGCACAGCATTTGAGATGGTCATGCAACTGCACATCATCTCCCTCAGATGCTCGACGGCCGAGCGATTGAGACAAACCAACCGTAGTGATGTTTTACTTTTGCGTGCATGGCACCTCCCTCTCTATTTACCAGCCGTCTGCTTCTGGGAACAGAGTGGAAGCGGTGGTTCCAGCGATTATGCCATTTACGTACCTTAGCAGAGGGTTGAGGAGTGCGTAGAGTGGGTCCGTATTTAGGGAGGCTAGCCCTGCGAGAACGCGGGCAGGCACAGCGAGAGGTGTTCGAAACCTGGTACAATCAATTCGAGGCAGCTGCATGTGGCGCTACGTTTCAAGTCTGGGAGGATTTCCGCGCTCTTGGCATTTTTCGCGACTTCCAAACTCTGCTCGACAACGCGTCGCAAACGTCACCAGCGGCGCGTGCAACCAACAACCCACTCTTTTTTGAACTGGTACCTAGGTCGACCACCGCTCACCTGCCTCACGCTCGACACGCTCCGTTTGAAACGCCCAAGGTCGCTGCATGAACGCGCACTACCGCTATAGCTCCCCGCTGCCTCGCACAGGCACAAACGCGGTCCGCTCCTGGCTGCAAACGCTCGACGCATAATCGACAGCCCTGGTCCCCATTCGAAGGTTTCTGGAAGACTTACCGCACCCTTGACCGCTGTCTCGCGCCTCTGGCTTTCACCTGATCCAGGCCCACGACACTCGCTTCGCCTCAGATCCTCTCCCGCCGGCTGCACCTTCCCCGCATCTCGTCTGCGCCTTCCCACACTACTGCCACCGCTGGCATACACTTAGATGATAGGACACCCATCATGTCGACGGACGTAGGGGATCAAATGGAGGTAGACGACCGAATGGAAGTGGGCGGGGGTGTGCCTGCAGGAGCTCCACCCTCAGAGCAAGATGCCTCATCGGCATCAGAGGACGAGAGCGAGGCCGACGAGGCGGCGCCCGCCGACCTGATGGTTGTTTCGCGCGCGAGGAGATCAAACGCCGGCAATCGCATGTCCACGTTGCTCGCCAAGTCTGCGGAAGAGGAGGAATGGGGAGAGGAATGGGAGGAAGCTGCAAACGAGGAGGAATTCGTCGGCGACGAGGGTAACGACCAGGAAGACTACAACATGGACTCGTCATCGTCAGAAGACGAGGACCAAGGCGATGATGACGACGCGGGCGAAAAAGAGCTGCGCAAAGCCGAACGCCAGGAGCGGATCAAGCAACGAAGGCCTGCTGCGAACCCCTTCGCCGCCCGTCTCGCCGCCGCTGCGCGCAAGAAAGTCAGGCTTGATATCCCAGCGGATGGTACCCCGACGGCACGGCCTGCTCGACCAAAGAAGAAGTCTGAGAGAGCGTCTTGGATACCAACCGAGGAGGATGGGCCTACACGTGCTTCCTCGCGGCGGCAGACCATGGCCAACAAACAGCATACACTCACCAAGCTGAAGGAGAAGGATAGACGCAGGGATGATACCCTAGCTATGATGAAAGCCGCAGAGGCCCGGAAAGCGAGGGACGAGCCTCAGTCCCTCACTCAAGCCGAGCGCCTGGCTGAGGCCGCTCGAACAGAAAGGGTGAACAGCAAGAGTCTCCACAGGTGGGAGGAGGCTGAGGAGCAAAGGGCAGCCGAAAGGCAGGCCAAGATTGATGCGATGAAGAACCGTCAGATCGATGGCCCCTTCATTCGCTTCTACAGTGGTCCAGCCATCTGGGTCGATGACAAGATAAAGTATACTGGCAAAGGCCATCCTTCGCTCGAAGATCTCGACGAACAGCTAAACAAAAAGGCTAACCAGGAGACCAGTCAAGAGGGGGAAGCAGCTATTCCAGCTCCGAGCGCTACTTCAAATGGTCCTTTGGAACAGGCTGGGCAGGCCCAGGCACAACGGCCTCCTAGTGCCTCCGGCAACTCCCAACCCTACCCTCGCCCTACGACGGCTGGAAGCACACAATCTCAACCATCCCAGTTGCAAGCTTCGCAGACCCCAGTCCAGAGCTCACAACAACCGACCCAGGACATAACCATCGACCCCCACCGCCTCCCCTACGCAAGCACCCTTATGTTCCCACCCCCAGAAACTTCGAATTCCTTCCTGTCCGGAGTCGAGCAATACGCCCGCCCTGGCTCACAATCAGGTGCAGAGCAACCTCATCCACCGTACCAGTTCAACCCAAACCCCGTCGACCTTCCACCAAACCCCTTCCTTCAAACCTCCCCACCCCACTCCTCGCTCAACGACCCCATCCTCACTCAAAACGGCCTCATCCAGCCTTCGAATCTGCTGCCGCAACTCCAGAAGCCACCGCCACCGCCACCGCCAGCACCACCGCGACGGAGAGTGATCCGTCGCGCCCTTCGGAACCTGCTCATACTGTCCTCGTTCCCAAACCTCGACTCGACGGCCCCTATCTCATCCAGCAGAGCGAAAACTACAGCCTCCCTACTCAAAGAGAAAGACCGTGCAGCCCTCGTGCAATTATCAACCGCCCTTTTTGGCTGGTCCCCCGCCGACGCCGCCACCTTCGTCAACGCGATGCTGAGCGCCCCAAAAACGAAAAAGGAGAAGGACATGCTCGCAAAGCCGCGCAAGGAACTCTGCGCCGTCACCAACCAGGTGGCTCGCTATCGAGACCCCGAGACCGGCATCGCCTATCAGAACTCGCGTGCTTTCGGTGTTTTGCGAGGTGTTGTCGGTGGAGGATTCGTGTGGTGCGGGGAATTGGGCTGCTATGTCGGCGGCAGAGCTAAGCCTGTTGTGGTCCCCGGTGGCAGAGAGTCTAAAGGTTTTCTAGGCATGGCGCCCGCGAAGGGAGTACCGAAGCGTTTTTTGGAGATGCCGCGGCCTGCTCCGGCTGTGGAGGCTCCTGCTGTCGGTGGGGATGCGGGTGCTGGGCCTGCTGGTGGTGAGGGTGTGGTTCAGCAGCCACAGACTATGGAGGGGGTCGTTAAGACCGAGCCTGCTCCTGCTGTGTTGCAGGGAGATGGAACTTGAGTGACGATCCGGCTCGATTGTGTTCTAAAAGTGTACAAAATGGGTAGACAAAAACATTTAATAAGCTTGATACAATGCATGCTGTTGTGTGAGTGATTGTGAGATCAAGGTTACATGCCACGTCAGGAAGCCCGTTTCATACAATGCCATACACTTTGTCAGTTTGGATTTTAATCATTGACACTTTCCCCAAGATCGATGGAGTCGCTCAAATGGGCCGCATTCGGTGAGAGAAGGCACATAGCGGTCAAAGATGCAGGTAGTATGCTGAGTCTGAGCTGAGAGGTAAGAAGGATATGCAGTCATCAATGTGCAGCACGAGGCATTGAGACTGTCGGGAGGCGGGAAACGGATGGGCGAAATCGATGAGCGTACAGTTGCAGTGCTTGCCCGTCTGAAGAGACCTGATGTCAGCGGCAATATGCTCCCATGAGTAATTGAGAGTAGGGTGGCAATAAATGGAATTATGGAAAGTCCATGATATGCATTGAATGGGTAGCTTCCAGATGAGATCTCAAACGCCATCCAGCTTCCCGGCCCATGCGCAAGAGTTTTGAGGCATTCGTCGTAGCTGTACTTCGTACACGATGATCATGCCCATTGCAACTCCGAGTCCATGGTGAGCCACCCGAACCAGAGAACAGACCCCCACACCCAGCATCACGACGCACCCGCTTATTTCTTGTCCTTCTTCGCGCCACCCTTGGTCTTGGCGGTTCCCCGGAACTCCTTGGCTCTGTTCTTGCGCTGCTTGCCTGTGCCATTGTCAGTCCGTGTTCAACGCATACCTCTCCAGCATTCCGATATTTCCCCATATGTGTGTAGGGTGGGAGGGCCAACGTACGCTGCTGCCTGGAAGCCTTCTCGATCTTGGTCGCCATTCCGTACCGCACGAGCCTGTAACGGGGCTCAAACTTCTTCATAGCCTCGGCGCTGTCGTAGATGAGAGCGAAGCCGGTGCTCTTGCCGCCACCATAGTGTGTCTTGAACCCGAAGACAGAGACATCGTCCTTCTTGGCCTTGTAGAGCTCGCCGAGCTTGCCGCGGAGTTCGTCCTTGGACACGTTGGGGCGGTTGGGGTGGAGGACGTCACTGCGTTGCCCATCAGCCTCCCGTCCTATGCCATCTTGACGCCATTCTTGCGGCATCCTGGATGTTTCCTGCACTTACACGACCATCTGGCGGCGACCGAGGAGGGGGTTTCGGATGAACTTGCGCGTGCGCAAGGTAACCTGGGAGTCGGACATGTTGGAGGACCTGTATCAACCTGGGCTGTGTTAGAGTCGTAGGTTTTGCAAGCAGGCGATTGTAGGCAAGAGAGAATACGCACCGGAGACAATATGATCCTGCTCGCTGTCGGGAGGGTGGTGTTGTGCTGTTGCCGCAGGATATCTTCGGTAATGGCAAGTCGACGTTCGTGAATTTCGAGTGCGTATCGCTTACTAAGGCTCGCTAAGGGAGTGGGTCTGCACCAATGAGGTAAGCGCACTAACTTGGCCCTCATCATCCCAACACTTATGAACCTTTCTCTCTTTCCTCCCTCCACGGTCCATGACATTCTTAGAGGAACGGGGTTCGATTTCACCTTGCTTGGCTGGAAACTTCTCACTTCTGGTCAAGGCCGCCGTGCAGCCCTCAAAGGTCCTCGATAAAGGTGTCGCTCGATCAAGTGCAACTAGCACCAACAGTTCCACTTCCAATGAACTCGGAGACAAGCAAACGCCTTGCTGTCCTACGCCGCCAGTACTTCCAGCTCGTGGAGCCTCCGCTCTTGAGATGGCCCGATGGACATGTTCTCAAGTCACCAAGCGTCCAATTGTGGATATTCCACAGCTTCTTCGATGCCAGCAGAATTAATTCCCCGCCTCCAGAACGGTATCGGCTCCGTGTGCTGAAATTGCTCACTTCAAGACTTGAGCATTTGATCGATGATCCAGAGGAGGATGTATGCTCTCCTCTTTCTTTGACATACGCCCACTTCCGTTTTCTTCCCTGGTTTCCGGTCCACTGTCCTCGGTCCACATTCCACCTTAGCATTGCACTTCGAATGCAGGATGCTCTGGTAGGCTAAGTTGCCATGCTATGTTGCAATGAGCCACAAACCATAGCATGCGCTATTAGAAACATCTTTTAACTGGCTCTTGCTTATTGTTTACTCATAGCGAACTGTTTCATGTTTACATTCACTCCACTGACCATGGCATGCTGCTGCGCTGATAGGAAATATCGGATGATCTCATGTCGGAACTAGCCTCTCTCCTCAGCTCCAACGTCCTCTCTGAAGCTGAGTCCGCTCAACAAAAAGCATTTGTGACGTACACCTACTCTGTCCCAGACGCCGGCGACAATAACAATGGAGAATACAGCGTCACGCTTCTCGAATCTCGATCAGTCATTTCGTCATCCGGGACTACCGGACTCCGAACTTGGGAAGCAGCTCTTCTTCTTGGACAATACCTGGCGTCTGAAAAGGGCCGCGCGGTCATTGAGGGGAAGCGAGTCTTCGAACTGGGTGCTGGAACCGGCATGCTCTCCATTTTGTGCGCGAAACACCTCAACGCTAATGCAGTGGTGGCCACCGATGGAGATGAGGCCGTTGTCGATGCGATCAAAGAGAATGCGTTTCTCAACAGGGTGGATGCAGAGGGACCGTCACCTGCTCCTGTCCGTACTGCTGCGCTGAAGTGGGGATTCCCAGTGAATGGCGCTAGCTTTGCAGAGGACTACGGTATGGCAGTTCCAGATGTCCTACTTGGAGCTGACGTGGTATGTGCCCCACAAAATTCCGTGCACAGGTCTTCTTGTCAAGCGTTCTCTGGATCTTTGGGTATCACGCAATGAGTTGGTCCATGGTACGATATCTGCTTGGACCTGCGTCGAACCTCGAGAATACTTTTGACTACGTGATGGGCTAACTCCGATCGCCTGCAGACTTACGACAAGTTCGTCATTCCGCGTTTGGTTACCTCGCTGAAGGAATTCTTCGATATGAACCCAGCGCTGCGAGCATTCGTGGCTGCCACCATTCGCAACGAGGAGACGTTCGAGGCATTCGTTAAAGCATGCAGTAAGTTCTCTACAATGACCATCCATCGACGATCCACGCGGCGCCCGAGCGATAACTGACTTTTGTGAGTAGAGAGAAACGGCTTCAGTCTAGCCCTAGTGGACTTTGCGCCAGTGCCAGAGGACGTCCAAGAAGGCCCGTTTTATCCAACGTCAACGCCAATTCAGATCTGGCAAATCACACGCCCTGAGGCTGCAGCGGATCCTTTCGCCCTGTGAAGGCTGAGAGATGCTCTGCCGGCGTACACGTGTCAGGCTCGATCGCGGAGGGCTTTCCATTTAAGCGCTATTGTGGGGAGCAAAGTTTCAGTCTGATGCGTCGAATCGTGGATTGGACGGACGCGAAACAACGAGTGCTTTCACCGAAGAGCGCCATTGGATCATCTGTAGAAAGTTTCTGCTGACTTGCGGGGAAAATTGGAGCTTCATGTGCATATGCTTCTCAGAAATAGTCGTCGCAATGGGTGCAGCCTGCAGCACGCTGAGCGAATTCGCATCCATCCGTCTCGCTGCCCGCATTTTTGTTACGCAACGTCGGATTACCGCGAAGAGCGAGCTGACACGTCTTTTCCACCATCATTTCGCCTGGAATTGCGTCGAGGACTGGAGTTGTACGGGGCCACAGCACGCTGCAGGCACTGATACGCACCCGTCTGGTGTCGCTGTGTCCGGTAGTACTCTGGGCTCAAGTCGGACCCGCTACCAACGTCCCAGGACGTGGACCTTGCTCATCCGGAACGATCCCGTGGTGGTGCAATGCTCCTGATTCGCGGAAGACGACGGATACTATGCAAAACACCATGATGGCCAGGCACAGCTGCGAAGGGGCTGCAGGACTGGCTTCAGTGCCCGCACCGGTAAAATGCGCATTGGTCTGCTAGTATAGCACCGAGTGGGGGTGCTGTGCTTGTATAAGAGTCAACCAACAAGGACGGATCGATGGTGTGCTTGATGACTGCTATCGCTCCATCGCGCTCGCAATACCGCGACAGTCTCTGACTCCTCTGCTTATCGATATCGCACAAGATCTAGTACATATATATATATCCGTGTAGCCGTCGATTGCCTCCCCGAGTACGGATCACAGCAGATCGCCAATTCTGTCCTGACAGCGGCTGTCGCCTTTGCTTCTTCCAGGCACACGCATCCTGCCCCGGCCGCGGCTCTGTGCAGCCAAATCTCACAACACTTTGTTCCCATCCAGAACGCCGCAGCCAGCCGCGAGCGGGTAGGAAATACTCGGCTCTCCCTGTGTCGGCAAGCGACTGGTCTTATCGTTCCCGCCATCCCTGGCTCCGATCACCGCTTCGGCGCAGTTGCAGCGTCCCAGATCAAAAAGCTATTTGCGGCTGCTATCGACACCTCTGCCGAAGTAGCGCCTTTATCAACATCTGTAAGTTGATCTAAACTTTGTACGCGTCACGCCAATTTACCCTCTGCCCATGATGCTATCCGTCCGACATTGTTGCTGTTGCTGCCGGCTCGCTTCTAAAGTTTGTCCATGTTGCTTGCGCCGTTCCTGGCTAATCTGCAGGGGATCGAGATAAGACCTCAAACAAAGCCTACGTCGTCATATCAGCTCGGCCCTTGAAAGCGACCGCTGCGGCTGTGTCACCGCCTGTCCACTGCAGCACCGCTACCCTCCCTGTGGTCTGTGGATAATCCCCAGCAGCCCTGCAACGCCATCAATCTCACCGCGCACCGTGCCCTACTCTGCATTCCAAGTGAGGCAATATCTCACCGTCTTTCCACCCCAAGCCCGATGGCCACCCATCACACCCGCCCGTCAAACCACTCTAAAAGGGCGTTGCCGGCCCATACACGTCCTTTGAAGCCTGCTCCACTGTCAAAACGTACAAATTCCCACGGTGCCAGCAAGAAGGCTGTCCAGAAGGAGGGGCTCTCTGACGACGAGGACCTAATGGCCACGAGCTTTCTGCAATTCTGGTATGTATTCTTGTCAATCTTGACAAAACCGCTTTGGCTAATCTGACTCATAGCACGACTTGTGAGAAGCAAATCATCGTACCCAGCAACTCTGTCCTATACTGCTCAGAGAGGTATGGTGTTGCTCCCCCTTGACCTAATAGCATAGACTAACAATCCTCCAGCTGCCGCAGGAAAGACACCGAGAAGCAATTCACCTACCCATACGACACCCCGCCAGCAACACCCTTCTCGGCCTTCTCAACCTTCTCCTTCGACGACTTCCACTTCCGCGACATAGTCCCACCTCGGTCCCCCACCCAACCGCGCTCCAAACGCTCGTCATGTACCTTTTCCGAAATGTCTTCAGACGATAACACGACCTCGAGCGACGAGCGTAGGGACTCTGAAGCATCCCGTTACCTGCGCCAATTCCAGTCCACCACCGCTTCAACTGAGACGACCCAAGGCGGCACCGTACGACCTCGCCGTCCGCGATACAACCGCGCCTCTACATCGCAAGTCACCTTCAGCGCAACGCCCTCCCTCTCGCACACCCCCGCCTCGTCGGTCAGCTACTCGATGCCCTACACGCCCTCCACCAGACCCCTCCCACCACGGACCAATCCCCACAGCTCCTCGTACGGCTCCAAGGCAAAGTCCATCGACCTCGTAACGCCGTGGACCCATGCGACTACCGCGCCCCCAACCCCGCCGCAATATTCTCTCAAGACGGCCCCGATCTCTCGCACATCCAATGGCTACGTCGAGGGCGAGATTCTGTACGAGAAGTCGCCCATTCCGTCTGCGTCACCGGCCAATGGGAGTCTGGGGCGGCTGTTGGCGTCCACGCAGCGTTGACGCGTCGTTCCTGAGCCTGCGTCTGTACCCAGAGTTTTTTCTTTTCTTTTTCCGACGCCCGTCGGTCCCCGCACGCGGCGCAGCGGGGTATTTGGCTTTGCCATGGACCATTTATGTCGCATTTCTTATAATATTGAAATCTGGTTGGCGCGATCGCCGTAGCAGGGGCGATGCATGCATGATGCATGGTAGATATCAAACTTAGCAATTCACGGCGTTGGAGAAAAGTTGGTCGTGTATGAGGGGTGGGCGTTTACGGCGCCTACGCTGAGGAAGTACGTCTCGGGGATTATTGGAGTTATGTTATATACCATATTCCAGGACACCGATCCTGTTCGGGGTCTCTGGCTGAAGAGATCCTTGTTGGCCATGTGCCGCAATCGATAACGTTCCTTGATTTATGATGATGTTTATGATGATGATTTGTGATTTGTGGTTTGCGCGACACTGGGATCGCTGATGACAAGGTGTAGCGTGCTTGCCAGTGTGAAAAGACACTAGGCTCGCTTAAGTTAGCGCATATCTTTCGAGTAAACATGCTCAAGTGCATACTGACAGTCTTCCTCTGCTCATCATCACAAAGACTTTTGCATGGCTGTCATGTCTACTGACACGCAGAACGCACTAACCTAGACTGCAGCCGAATTCGAGGAGATATCACGACAACTGGAAGCAGAGATTGCAAGGCTGAAGCGCAAGACGGCAGAATTGCTAAAGACCGACCAGGACAGTGCGATCCTGAAGCTGCTAGTGAGAGCGTCACCCGCAATTACGTCTGTCCTTACCTAGGCTAGTGGCTAAGTCACCTGCCGTCGAGCAAGGAGTGGGGAAAGGCGACCCATGAGTTACAGATTGCGTATGAAGAACTGAAGCAGGCAGAGTGGGAGCTCAAGTATGCTGAGAAAATGCTCGCGTTGAGTCTGGCGGAGCGGGAAAGGGTGTTTCGCCAGCTTCGGGAGGAGGATGCTCGGGAGCGAGAGCGCCTGTTTGAACGGCTGAGGGCTATTCGGGCGGAAGAGGAGAGGGATCGTTTGGAGGAGTACTTGGTGTCAAGTTCGACGGCGTCGTCAGAGTGTGGAGGAAGCAGCTGAAGATGATGAGAGAGATGGGTTGGGGACTGGGATATGGTAAGCAAGCGATAGGGAACATGTGCAGTAGAGCGGTGCGATCGACGTCCAGCATCAATACCACTTCATTTGACCATTACGCTAGTCCTCATCAGTGTTGAGCACTGATTAGGACCCAGGGATCTCCAAAGTTGGGGCGATATCGGGGTCTAGCCTTGGTACGCCTTTCTTTTGTCTGACTTTCGTGTCAAGCACTAAACCAGATCCTCGAACAAAGTAACTTTCAGGTAACATCGGCGTCAAGCGTTCAATCTTGCGAAGAATGGGCATAATCAGCTTCCTTGATTAGTCGTCAAGCGACGGCTCGGGAAATATACGCGGAGGAGGAAATGGTAGCAACTCTGTATGAAGCGATTCAAGAATCCTTCAAAGTCTAATTACCGTAATATCTCTTGCACACCTCGTCATCTCATGGCTCTTCCGTCGGCATATCGTTCAGCTCTTGTAATACCTTACTCCCGTCACTTCATTCCACAATTCTGATCTTGAGGTGGGCGGCCAGCTCTCCGTCCGCATAGCCAGCGACATATCCCTTGCCTAAACACCGAAGGGCATCCTAGAGCTGCATGATCGTCTTGTCTATTATCGCGCTGTTCTTGCTGAGCTCTTGGCATTTTGCTTCCGCTAGCTGCTTCTTCAGTGGAACGGTGTTTTTGTCTGCTTGTGCCCGTGTTGATCCGTGGCCCATTATTGAATGCATAAAAATCTCCGCCGCTGAACCTGCCACCGTCTCCAAGCCCTGTCTGCTGCCGTACGGAGTGGAGATGGCGGGGCGGAGCGTTGTTGTCTCCATAGGTTGGAAAGATCAGACGGCGCACGGCCGCTCCGATGTACAAGGGGAAGGAACAATGAAGAGGGAATACAGAGCATATGAGAGTCGGCGAAATGGAGACAGAGGGCACTAAAGATGCATTCAATGTGCTGCCTTGAAAGCTACCCTGACTCCTTACAGCTGCCTTCACAGGCAGGAATCAAAGAGAATACTATAAGTAGTAAAACAGGCAATCAGAATTACAACCCATTACGACCTACAGTGGTATCAATAGCATACCCTACACCGGTATCAATACACTTGAATGCGCCAGCAAGCCGCAGTATTCACAACTCCAGAGGTGAGTCCCATTCGCCATTCTCGTCCTGGCCATTCAGTGGTGCCGTTTCCGAAACAAATTCCTCCTCCGACCCAGAAGCCTCAGCCGCGAAGCCGACTTCACCCATCATGAAGCGTCCGAGGTATAGCACTGCATCCAAGATCTCCTGGCCGGTGGGTATGATGTTCTCCTTGGGCAGCAGGAAACCATAGCTGCCAGTATCCCGGAGCTTGATCTGGAAGGCGTGCTTGACCCTCAGCTCCTGGTAGAACCAGTCCAAGGCACTTCCGCCACTTGACTCGATACGCGGTAGGAACGTCTTTTTACCCTTGGACATGGCGACATTGCCCTCGCAGGCAGCAGTGACCTTGTACGCGTGCCCCTTGCGTGAGATGCGAATCGCTTTCGCTAGCCCGAGTGCTAATTCCTCCAAGTCCTCGATGGTCGGTGGCTCGGTTTCGCAAGAGTACGCGTACGGATACAGGACTTGCTGTGAGTAGCTGTGGAGGTCCAGGAAGCTCACAAACTCGACGTTGTTGTTCGCCGTCTCGTTCTTGGCCCACTCGGAGAAGCGGAGGGCTTCAACGGCTTCGAAGGGGGCGTCTCCGGGGAAAGACTCGCTGCAGGGACTGATGCGCTTCTCGTCTCCATCCCACCTGAAGGGGTAGCTCCGGTCCAGATCAATGCCCTGGCAGAAGCGGAGGCCTGTAGGCTGTCGGTTCTTCCTCCATAGACGATCTGTCTCCCAAGAGTATACGTAGCCGTCGGGGTTCAGGGTTGGGACGAAGATGAAGTCGTAGTGCTCCAGCAGCTTCGTGATTTCCCGGTCTTTGCCATAGGAATTGATAAAACTCCAGGCAAGGTAGTTGACGGTGCTCGTCGATATCCATTCGCGGGCGTGGGACCCACCGGTGATGAGCACGGTCTTGCGCGGGGAAGACGGTTGATCATTGTTGGTAGGGTGGACGCCGACCCGGAGCGCTGGGATGTCCCGTCCCTCATAGCTGATGCCAACTGTTATGCGACGAACATGGGTTGTGAACATGGACGCCATTAAGCTCATCCACAGATTGATGACTGAAAGAGGCTGGTAGTCTTTGAAGAATGGATGGCCCCTCGTCGTCGAGTGCGGGGAAGAATCCAGACGGGGTGAATAGGAATGGTCGCCGTTGTGTGGTTGCGTGCCCAGAGGCAATGGGTATGAATCGACGATAGCCTGGGCTAGGTCGAGGTCCCGCATCAGGGGAACATGGGCTCGTTGAAGTGATTTGGGAAGGAGGCCGAGCAGAGAAGGTAGCTGCTCAGACATCAGTCAAGTCCTGATATGGGACTCGTGGTGCAAACATACCACGTCCTTTGATGTGCATATATCCACCCAGTCTTCATTGAAGTCCCAGACGTCCAAGAAGAGGATCTCGGTGGCTTCGGCAAGCGCTGTTGCCTCTGCAGCGGTGCTGATGTTGAATCGCAACACCATGTCCCCTCCGTAGCGGGCGAGCAGCTTGCCACTCGGCGCATTGTCTGCACCCACGAAGCCGGGACTCGCACTCCCTAGGCTCTTCTGCTTGTCCGGCAAGCCCCATATCCTTCTTATGATGGCATCGGATAATTGCCGCCACGGCCGTTGCGCGTGGGGAGAGCTCGGCCTGCTGGCTGCGAATGGGCGGTCGTGCGGGGCGGCGTTACCGAGCGATGGACAGAAGAGCAGCAGGCTCAGAACGGCGTATGTAGGCGCACGCATGGCGATAAGGTCAAGAATGCAGAGGCCAAAAGGCAGCAGACAGCTACGCAGGCGGGTATGAGGCAGCCGGTAAACTGCAGAGGTGTTGTGATGGGGCCTGGCGTGCCTGGGCGCTGCCTGGGATGACATAAGGAGCGCCAGAATGCCGGATTCGCCAGCTCGACAGGGCAGAGGGCCGCATCTGCATACGGAACCCAAGTGCGCCGGCCCACCTTGCTGTTGCTGGCAGACGGTGGCAGAATCTCACGCGCTGCCTCTGCCCGCACGCTGCCCGCACACTGCCAGCCCATTTCTGCCAGCATTGGCCGTGACTGAACTGCGGCGCTCCAGCTGCCGTGACGCTCACCGGCCCCTAGCCTCTCCGCCCAGGCCCCGTATCCGAGTATCCCAAGAGCGCCCGTCCAGGCAGTCTAGCTCAGCCTTACCTTGGGGGCGCGCGTTCCCATTACGACCCTCTCGACAGCATCTCGACGACCCCAGAGTGTGCCATGTCCCGCGCTGCACCACACCCATCCGCGTACATGACCTGCTAGACCCGCGACCGCAATGCCTCTGAGGCCCCTCCGACCGAACCGCAGCGAGAAAGACCTCCAGCGCCGCAGCACCCTCGATCCCGCCGGCCTCTTCAAGCGCGGTGGCAGCTCTGCCCGCCTCAACAAGTCGGCTGAACACCTCACCGCCGACCGCCTTGCTGCCGCCGACGATGAGCTGCGGGCTGTCTCGAGCGAGGTCCCGCGGGGGTCGTGGTCAGCAAACGACGAGAATCGCCCGCCCTCTCCGCCAGTGCAGGAGCACACCCCCAACACGCGCCGCTTCAGTTTGATGCGCTTTCGCCATGCCTCGGACCCGCAGCTGTCAGCGAAGGCGAAGGAGCAGGCTGCCGACGACGCACCGCCCGTGCCATCCGTGCCCGCCGCTCCCGGGAGTACGTCAATTCACCTCGACAACTTGATAATGGATAGATCACTGACCTTGGCACCTGCAGCTCCCGCCATCATCACCACCGCGCCCACCATGGTCGAGCGAAACGACAACGACGACTCGGTACCGAGAAGGCGGGGGAGGCTGCAGCAATTCAGCCTGCGTCGGCGCTCCTTCGATCCAGGCTCAACCGAGCGGCCAATCCTGCGCAAGTCGATGGACAAGAAGAGCAGCTCCGACATCAAGAGGGGGCCGTTTGCATTCACGCGGAGTCAAAACAACTTGGTCGAGGAGCCAGAGCGACTGTCGACCACCCACCGCCCGGAGACGCTTGCCGAATCGCCCCACGAGCATGCCGAAGGAACGTCCACGCTGTCGCTTCCTGTTCCTCGAGCCTCCGAATCTTCACGATCCGACGGAAGCTCCGGTGGGCATGTCTCCTTTGAAAATACCCCCAGGCCACGGCCGTCCAAGACCGGTTCTGCCCGATTTGGCTTTGGGCGGCGGAAACAGCGTGCATCCTTATTCCCTCTGCCCATGAAGATAACCCCTCCCGAGTTTCCCGATACCGCGCCTACCACTCCTCGAGCTTCCACGAGCGGTATAAGCAACGGGTCTACCCAGCATTCTCCCGGCGGCGAAAGCCCTCCGCTCACTGCCATCAATAACGCCCGACTTCAGGATTCTCAGCATGGCGCGAACACGCCACCGATGCCTTCGCCTTCGCAAGTCGCTCTCACTGCTGCTGCTATGAACTTAGCCTCACCAGGGTCAGGCGCACTTCTTCGAAACGATTCCACAAAGTCGATACGCTCCGTACACTCCTCCCCGAATGCTCCTGCCATTCGTCTCGGTCTGCGAGGTCGTTCATCCACCATGGGATCGCTAGGTGGTCGGTCCGACGATGCTCCTCCACCTACCCCTCCTTACGCCACCAGCGGGAGGAATTCGACATCGACCGCCGGAAGAAGCAGTATATCCAACCTTTTTGGGTTAAGTTCGCGATTCCGTCAGAATTCGGAGCCGCATTCCCCTCGGCATGGCTCTCCCGCCCACGGCTATATAGGCTCGGGCCTGTCCTCTCACCAAACTTCGTTGAACATCAGCCGGGAGGCTCTGGTTTTACCCCAGAGGGAGGAAGGAGAAACGCCTGGTCGCTATCTCGAGCGAATGGAGGAGACTCCCATTGAGAAAAGCGCCATTCCCAGTTACCTCACCAAAACCGACGATCCGTTCATGCTTGCCGTCCTACGGAGTTACATGCGGAAATTTGCCTTCTTTGGTGATCCAATCGATATGGCCATACGGAAACTACTGATGCAAGTCGAATTGCCGAAGGAGACGCAACAAATCGATCGGGTGCTCCAAGGCTTCGCGGATAGGTATCACGAATGCAACCCTGGGATCTACATCAGCCCAGGTTCGTAATTACACTCCCCTCGCTGGCAGGGACTGACTGTTTCTAGACAAAGCATACTTCATCTCTTTCTCCATCGTCATCTTGCACACGGACGTCTTCAACAAGAACAACAAGCGCAAGATGCAACGGGCAGACTATATCAAGAACTCTTCGTGCGAAGGGGTCTCTGATGACGTCCTTGGCTGCATATACGACAACATTGCATACACGCCGTTTATACACATCGAAGACGAAGTGGACATGAAGGCTCTGTCATCGCGACGAAGTAAGCGCACAGCGGTGCTAAAAGGTCCAATGAGCGATCCGGCCAAGAAGGCATCCCGGGAGCCGATTGACCCGTATACTTTGATCTTTGAAGGCAGGTTAGACGCATTACGCCCGAATATCAAAGATGTAATGAACCTCGACGATCCTTACAACTATCTGGGAACAGCAGCGACCCTCGACACCAAGAACCTATGGAAGTCTTTTTCCACCTACGGCATCATACAGATCGTATCTTCTCGTTCGCGACCCGAAGCATTCATGTCTCAGGATTCCCAGGAGAACCCGTTCGAGACCTCCGTTGGAATTGTGGAAATGCCCGTCACCAAGGTCGGCATTCTGTGGAGAAAAGACGCGAAGCGGAAAAAGGCACGCTCGCCTTGGCAAGAATGGGGTGCTGTCCTTACCCGATCTGGCCTCTCTCTGTTCAGGAACTCCAGTTGGGCCAAGAATCTAATGCACCAGCATGAAAAACACGGAGAATCAAGCCCTGTTGTATTTCAACCGCCCTTGCAAGAGTTCAAGCAGGATCACATCATTCCCATGGACGGAGCGGTAGCTCTGGTCGACAACACGTACAAGAGACATAAGAACTCCTTCGTCATATTCTCAAAGGCTGGCGAAGAAACTTTCCTAGCCGACAGCGAGAAGGATCTCAATGATTGGCTGGGTTTGCTGAACTACTCTGCTGCCCATGAGACTCTAGGTGTCCGACCCAAAGGCTTGCTAGGGAACTTGTACGAAGGCCAACGAAATCGCGCCATACGCAGGGGCGAGTCCTCGCATTCTACCAAGACGATCTCGTCTCCTACTGGCGATGTGACGCACCGAAGCGGCGGTATCGACAAAGAATTCCGGCAGCAGATGATAAAGGCACGCAGAGAGTTGATGGAAATACGCATCTCAGAGTCGGAAGAGAAGCTGACGGAGTCCATCAAACAACTTGAGACTCGTCTCAGAGACGCCAGGCACCTGCAGATCATGGCACCCATACAGCCAAAAACTAGAGAACTCGTCATACACGCTGCTGGCCGACTAGCTGCAAAGCTGAAGTGGTCACGGATCGAAATATGGCGTATGAAGTGTCACCGCGACATCCTGGCTCAAGTGCTGGAAGAAGAGAAGCAAAATGCTTTGGGAGTCCAGCAGCAGAGGGAACGCACCGCATCCGGGTCGCAGCCGGCACAGCCGCAGCTCACACCGACGCAGTCTACGAGGGCATCGAAACTTGGTAGTCTCGCGAGACTGAGCTCGAAAGCTAGTTCTATCACGGGTATGAAGCCTCCGCTATCGCCCGCTGCGTCCTCTGCCAGGCCTGGGACGAAATCTTCTAGGGATACAGACTTTGGCGAAGACGCGTTCAAGACGCCGCCTGAGACGTCACGCCAGTCTAGCCCAAATCACCCTTCAGCACAATTCAGCCTCCCATCCCTTTCACTCGACCCTCGCTCTTCGACTCACCGCGCATCGATGGCTAGCTCGATGGCGCCGTCACCGAAGCTTTCTCCCCACGACCATAGGCCATCGGTGTCTGCCATTGATGACGAGGCCGTCAGCTCAGATGCGGCTTCGGAGCGATCACGCTACGCTACACCGCCTCCCATTGATGCCGAAAAGGCGGAGCCAAAAACTTCTGATGTTCTCTCCACAGACGCTCTTCGTCTGGATGGCGACTCTGACTCGGAAGCCGACCAGCCCCCTGCTGCCTTGGCCGGATCTCCAGAATCGAAGTCAAAAACGAGGCGAAGTCTGCATCGTACATTGCGCGACTCTCAAGGAAGCTCGTCGCGTCGTGGTCACAAAGCGAGAGATTCGGCTTCCACGATAGTCAGCGATGATACGCTTGAGACTGAAGGCTTGGCACGTGGCAAGGGCAGCTTTACCGTCCACGGGAAGAAAGCGTCCGTGATTCAATTCGGGGCTGATTGGCACAACACTTCAGCGGAGGAGAGGCTAAAGATACGGAAGCAGGCGCAGGACGCTATGCACGAAGCAGGATCGGCTGACGAGAAAGATGGTAGTGTGGTCAGCGACAGCACTGCCACCATGTCTACGCCGGTGAAGAGAGATGGTGATGCGAGCACGCTTCGCTCTTCCTCAGCCGACACACGCAAACAGCGTCACGTCTCCTCGCAAACCATTACCCCGGCTACCTACCAGAAGTCCATGAACGGACACGAGTCTGATTCTGACGCTGCATCAGAAATGAGCGAGATCGCTGAAGAGTCATTCAAAGAGCCGGCACACAAGCCGAACAGCGCGGCCCAGCGGTCGACGAGCGATGACGAAGATGCGGATACTGGCAGGGTGGATGTGTCGGGGCCGAAGTCTCAAGCAGTTGAAGCATAATACCGCCTTCTTTTCCTTTGTACTTGCATCACGGCTTCTAAAAGCAGTCATGGTTTCTCTCTTCAGATCTCCTTCGTCTCTCCTCTATGTCACCTATATCTCCTCTGTTCACATTCCTCACTTTTGCACATACACGCTTCATATTTCCACACAGCGCGCACAAGCAGCACGGCGCCACAGAGGACTGCTACGATGTGTATCTATAGACTGGGGTGTTTGGTCCGGCGTTTTCGCACACGGGGCTCATTTGGAGTTCAAAAAGCTGCAGGCATGGAGGGTCGGTCCATGGGGAGGAGTTGGACGGTGGACTGGGTCGGGTGGACGAAACTCGACTGGGGCTTTTGATACCGGCTGGATATGTAGCTGATGTGGAATGGAGAATATATCTTGTCGAAGCCGAGTGTTGTCCCTGTGAATTTCATACTCGATTGGCAGAATCGTTTTGGAGCCTCAGGCACCAGTTCGAGACTAGGCGGAGATCAACATGTTAACTCCGAGCCGAGGTTCATCGCAAAACTCCCCTCAACGTCAAGCTAGCTCTGCCGACATCTGGGGTAACGGCCAAAGCTAACCAGACTGGATAATGATTCCTCATCCCTCCTCTCTCTTCCAATTCCTCTTTCCCTTCTCAATCTCTTCTCTCTCTCCAAAGTAACCCGTTCCACAGCCCTCGACTCGCGCCACTCACCACGACCGTCGCATCCCCTACACCCAACCCGCACCCACCATGGCCAACGCAGCAGCCTCCGACGACCTCCGCGTCTCGTCCCTCTTCAACTTCTCCGACTACATCGTCCTCGTAACCGGTGGCGCAACCGGCCTGGGTGAAATGGCCGCGCAAGCCTTCATCCAAAACGGCGCCCAAGTCCTCATCGCCTCGCGCAAAGAGAAACAACTCCAAGCCACCACCACGCGCCTCAACTCTCTCGGCCCCGGAACCTGCTCCTACATTGTCGCAGACCTCTCTTCGAAAGCGGGCTGCCTCGCTCTGTGCGCCGAGGTAAAGAAACGCGTGGATAGGCTCGATGTGCTGGTGAATAACACGGGGATTACGTGGGGCGCGGACTATTATGATTTTCCCGAGACGGGGTGGGATAAGTTGATGGCGGTGAATGTCAAGGCGATATTCTATGTGACGGTGGAGTTGGAGGGGTTGCTGAGGAAGAGGGCGAGTAAGGAGATGCCGGGGAGGGTGGTGAATGTGGCGAGTATTGCGGGGGTGAGCACGGTGGATGTTACGACGGGAGAGGGGGGTGGGTTGGCGAGGCCGGGAACGGGGACGTTTAGCTGTGAGTCTTGCTTTCTTTGTGGTCGTTGGGTTGTGGTGTGTGAGGGGTGCGTGACTGTGCAATGCGCAGGTAGCACTTCTGAAGCCACATCTGACTCTTCAACTCCTCCACCTCTCTCTTTCCCAGAGCCTGACTGACTGCGCTTTGCGCGGTTCTCCATCATTAGTCATATCTGACTCTTGCAATCCCCCCTCCCGACTCCCTTCCTCGAACCCCAACTAACAGAGCACAACAGACGGCCCTTCAAAAGCGGCCTGCATACACCTGACCAAGCTCCAAGCTAGCAAGCTCGCGCCCAAAAACATAACCGTCAACGCAATCTGCCCGGGCGTCTTCCCCTCGCGCATGACCTCCTTCGGCCTTGAGAAATACATGGACACCCTCGTTGCCGGACAGCCTACAGGTCGCATTGGAAAACCATCAGACTTCGCGGGGACCGTGCTGTATCTGTGCAGCACGGCGGCTGCGCATATGACTGGGAATGCGTTGGAGTTGGATGGTGGGGCGAATTTGACGGGGTGGAGTGCTAGAGCGAAGAGTGGTGGGAGTGCGAGCGGGAGTAAGTTGTAGATAGGGGATTGGGTGTATGAGGTGCGGACGCGGTGGGTTATTGGATATGTAGGAGGTCATGGAAAAGAGGTCGGAGGTTGTTTGCGAGGCGTAGAGGGAGATCCGAGAAAGGGAGCTAAGATGGAGTCTGAGTGGGTTGCTGGGTCGTGCCTTGGTCATGAGAAAGCGGCCTGGGCTAGTTTTCCGAGTGAGGAAACAATCTAGGATGGAGCAGCGCGGTATGCTTGGTGTCTGGGTTGATGAGTGTTCGATGGTATGGAGCGGTGGGGTGCTGAGTTGTGGTAGGTGTTGTGAACCGTTCTGTGAGTCGTGAAGAGAACAGGCACAAAGCTAGCGCGCACGATTTTAAGAGTCATTCTATAGTATATATATCTTCTCAGAATGGTTCTTGCTCACTATCTTTCTTCTTTCATCGAACTCTCCTTCGACTTTTGCATTGTATACAGTATCAAAATAGCATTAACTCTTTTGCCCACATCCAGGAATACATCATCCAAAAGTACGCAGATAGATCATCCAAGCTACTCACCGGCGACATCGACCTCGACCTACAAGCGCGACAGATACAAGTCCTCGGCGAAAGACTGATGGATGTCTTTGTGCTCGTGTTCTGGGAGATCCGCAGAGAAAAGGATGGGAAGGGGAGTAAGGACTGGATGGCGAGGCAGGATTGCAAGATTCATGGCGGGATAGTTGCTTTTGGTCGGTTGATGAAGAAGAGGAAGGCGGAGAGGAAAGAGTATCTCGTGGGCGAGGAGTTGACGATTGCGGATATTGCGGCCGTGTGTGGCGTAGGAATGATTGATTGGGTTGGCTTTAGGGCGGATTGGAAAGAGAAGTATGCGGATCTGGCGGAGTGGTGGACGGAGATGGAGCCAGTGATGTTCGATTTGAAGGAGAATGTTGTTTGGGTAAAGTACGACCATTGTGGCGTTGAAGGGTCGCAGAGCCCTCCTGAGTTTCTAGCTAGGACATGTCGTGGAAAAGAAGAGGCCGAAAATCAGAGAATTCCAAAGACATTGTGTATAAGGAGGCCTGGTCGTCGTTTTCAGGGTTGTTCGCGGGACCCCAAAATTGCGCGCATGTTCCCATTCTCTTCTCGATCTCACTAGAGGACTCGAGCGCTCATGTAGTCGACTTCTTGCTTCGTGAGAGGACTGAGGGCAGCGCATGGCGCAGGCGAGCCATGGAGCCCGAAAGGCCAACTTTTTCCTTTAGCTTTCCCTTGCCTTTTAAGCCGTGTTGAGTTCCCTTTGGATTGCTTTGCTCCTCTAGCTTTGGAACCACATCCCTCACTCTCTTCGCGCTCTCAATATCAGCCGCATCTCTCTTCTCAGCAATCATCATACTCTTCACAAGCCCTCTGACCATCTCTTCCAACTGCTCCTTATCGTTCGCACTTACTTCGTACTCTCTGAACCCCTGCATCGCAGCCCATTCCCTCGGAAGATCTTTGCTTACCTGCCTCGTGGCATGCTCTTCCGCGATATCCAGCTTATTTCCCACGACTACACACCCAAACCTCTGTCTACCGCCGGTATACCTCTCACCGTCATTCCGCCTCTCGCGCCGACAACCCCACACAGTCATATAGCCGACTGTGGTCACGAGATCATAAGTTGACTTTGAGTTGATGTCGTAAAGCAAGATAATGCCATCGGCTTTGAGTAAGGTGCCGTGCAAATATCCGAGGTCTAGATTGGGATCCTGGTTGTTAAGAAGAGAGGTGTTGATGTCGGTAAAGTTTAAAATATAGGTTTCGCCATGGGCCGAGAAGGTGCGTTGGCTGGAGAATTCGTTTGATGGATCGTAGGTGCTGAAGTGAGCGCCTTTGAGGAACTACACTGCTTAGGTGATGGTCATGGCGAAGTGTGGGATTGGATTGGATGTACCATGTCAGTGACGCATGTCTTGCCGACGCCTGACTCACCAAGCACGACGATATGTTTAACAGGATGCGCCATCTTGGAGGGTTTGTGAAAGCGATATTGACTAATCGAACAACGACGAGGGCAAGCTGTGAATCATACAGTGTGACCAACGCAGCGAGCTGGTGCCTGGGACGACTGCGCTAGCCCCGCCCATAAGCTGCACCGCGTGCTACGGGGGTTGTACGGACTTTAATGATTGGTAAACAATACGAATTCAAAGGCTATCCTGCAAATCAATTGTCCATATCTATCCTGAAGCAGGAGCAGCTCGTCGAAATAAGAGGATCTCTTCAGTCGATCTCAACCGCCTCGCCAAGGCCTAGTTCTCGGCTGCGACCCGATAGCCGGACGCCACACATACTAGAACTCAGGAGGCTAGATGGCCTACGACGATCTGAGGCGCGTCAAAGACAAGGGGCAGCAATGCGGCCCGCCAACATCTCCAACCCCTTCCTTTCAAGAGGCAGCTGCGGCCCAGCGCCTTCTCTCGCTCAAGCTCCCGCCGCGACGGTGCCTTCCCCTGGTCGAGACGCCATTCGAGACAAGAACCCAACCCTGGCGCAGACGTCACCGCCACAGCTACAACCCGTCGACGCGCAACCGGCCTAGCAAACGCTTACAGTACATTCAATACCCCCCATCCTGATCCTTCTCCTTCCTCGCATAGCACTCTTGCTGTCTTGGAAGAAGGCGGTCAAGGCCCCATGTCGCACCCGTACCGCGACACCTACCCCCACCGGCCCCTCATCGACCTCATCCCAGACCACGACCTCGACGTCTCCGATGAAGAAGACGGCTTCTATGCCAGGGACGACGACGAAGACTACCTGCTGCACCCCAAGTGGCGGGCGATGATCAATCAGACAACGAATCGCATCCCGCGGAGATTACAGCGCTATTTCGTCATTTACCTCGCATCCGCCCTCGCCTTCCTCATATATTGGAAGATCTCGCTGGGTCCGCAGTACGCCGTGTACAGGCAGGACTTGGCGGATATGAATGCCACGCCGCAGCATAGGTTTGGCTTGAATGTCAAGCCGGAGTTCAAGGGCATGGTGCAGGTCAAGGATCTCGAGGAGAAGTATTTGCCCAAGGGGGAGGGGCGGTTGGTCGTGGTGGGCGATGTGCATGGGTGTAGAGAGGAACTGGAGCATTTGCTGAAGAAGGTGGAATTTGACGAGGCGAAGGACCATCTCATTCTCACGGGGGATATCATCGCTAAAGGTGCGTTGCGTCGACTTGCGGTTAGAGAAACTGTTGCTGACACTGCTGTAGGCCCTGACTCCCCCGGCGTCGTCTCCCTCGCCGAAAAACTCGACGCTTCCTGCGTCCGAGGCAACCACGAAGACAAAGTCCTCCTTCTCCTCGCCGAAATGTCCTCCAACCTCGAATCCTCCCTCCCTGGTCCCAACGAATCGGTGAACCGCACCTCCGACACCCTCGAGGAGGAGTCCTTCTCGCACGGCGACTACAAAACACGGAAGCTAGCGAAGTCATTCTCACACAGTCAAGTGTCTTGGCTGCAAAAATGCCCCGTCATACTACGTGTCGGAAAAGTTGGAGATATGGGCGAGCTGGTAGTCGTCCACGCTGGGCTTGTCCCAGACATCCCTCTCGAGCAGCAAGACCCGTTTCAGGTCATGAACATGCGGACAATAGACCTCAAGACCAGGCTGCCGTCAGAAAAACGCGACGGCACGCCGTGGGAGAAGTTCTGGAATCATCACCAGAAGAAGAAGCCTGCGCATCAGCGCGTCACTGTCATCTACGGTCACGATAGGAAGAGGGGGAAGAACATTCAAAAGTACAGCTTTGGGCTGGACTCTGGATGTGTGAGCGGCGGACAGCTCACTGCTGCCGTTATCGATGCTAACGGAAAGCATCATTTCGAGCATGTCAAATGTAAAGGATATGTAGACTAGAGGCGCGGTTTCTAGATTTTAGCATCACTCGGCGTTTGAGGGCATTGCAGGCGTTGGTCATACATTCATATACCCGTAATTCATATCCTTTCCGAAGCCTTGTGTTCCTAGAATGTCCCCAGTATCGTCAAACCCGTACAACGCCATGGAACCCGCTCCGCAGCGCTATGCCGCTGCAATTTCCTGCTCTGTATCATCGCGCCATCCTTTAAACGCCCTCGCTGGCAGTCTCAACTCAAACATCGTATCGATCTCACTCACGGTCCGTCCCTTCATCTCCGGCACGCACCACCAACTGACTAGCACGCCCAAGAGACACGCCGCCGCATACGTAAACCCAACCTTTCCTCTGAGGTTTCCTGAATCGGGATTGAAAACGTAAGGCAGGACGATACCAGACACGGCGTTGGTGAAAGAAGCCACGAACCAACCCAGACCTTGCGTTTTGCCGCGCAGATGCAGCGAAGAAGTCTCGGCAGCAACGCTGAATGACGAGGGCCAGACGCCAGTGCCGCAGACGATAATGGTCAGCATCATGGATACTGCTGTCCACCTGCGCGTTTATCAGTATAATGATGCGCGAGAAAGAGTCGAGAACAAGGCACATACCACACCACAGCCTTTCTATGAAAACAATTCGCAACCCCCATACTGGTCCATAGCAGGCTCGTAATCCCCAACGTCACCAGAATCAGCCTCCGTCTTCCAACCTTGGCCACAATCCACACACTCGCCACATTCGCCAGCAGCCCCAGTATAATTCCCATAATCAGGAATATAATACTCAGATTCGCCTTCATGCCCACAATCTGCAGAAAATAGCTTGCTTTGGAGAGCAGCGGGAGACCGAAGACAGCGGTCAAAGTGTTGGCCCAGAACACGATCCACGTCCGTCGCCTATTCTCCTTGGAAAAGCACTCCCCAAACGAGGCTTTGGCGGAGAGTTCCTCGTGCGCGATATTCGCGGCGATCTTATCGATGACGGTTTGTGCATCTGTGCCCGGGGGATCGAGGCGGGACTGGGCTCTGAGCGCCTTGTCGAGCATTTTCTTGCGAACAAGCCATGTCGGACTCTCGGGGATGAGGAAGGCGATGATGATGGGGAGGACGCTGAAGGGCCATTGGCTGCCAAACGCAGTCACATATCCCCTTTTCTTGTGGAGACTACCGAAGATGACGAGCGCGCCTGTCAATTGACCCAGCAGCGTGAACACCGGGAAGAGTGCCATGCCACTACCTCGTAGTTGCGCGGGCAGGACTTCGCTGAGGTAGGTTTGTGTGGCCGCCATGACGGCGCCGATGCTGCCGCCTTGGAAGAGCTTGCCTACAAGGAAGCATGCTCGGCGACCGTTGATGTTGGAGGGTATGTAGGATACGAACATGACGGCGACTGCGATAGAAGAGAGGAAGGAGGATATGGCAAGCGAGTAGCGACGCCCGACGCGGTCCTGGAGCCAGCCGCCGAAGAGAGAGCCCACCATGGCGCCGAGGGGGGAGGAGAGGTTCCATACTGCTAGCCAAGTCGCTGGGAGGATCCATTCGTTGTCACGGAAAGTGCCGAAGTCTTCTCTGCATCAGTGTTAGTCTCGTGGTGTCATGCGTATGTCGCTCATGTGGGTACGTAAGGTTGGTGGTGAATTATAGATAAGGGGATGGGATATACGAATGTGGGTCTTACTGAAAGGGTGGCATTCCGGATACCGTACCGACCACTACGTTGTCGTATCCTGGCGATGTAGCGTCAGTGGCGTCTCGGTAGGAGGAGTATCAGAGGCATTCTTGTATGGAGAGAGCAAATCGCAGATTGTGCCCGAAGAACACAAAGGACGAATCCGATCGTAGGAACAGCAGAGGTCTCCAGATACGTTGTAGACCAATTCCCGTTTGACCTCCCACCTTCTGCCCAAATGACATTTATATGTAGAGATTGCACTCACCGTAAAGCAAAATCGCAGATGTAAGGCTGAATGTGTACAGCACGACTTTCCGGTACTTCTTCACATTCTGCCACAGGGTCCTGTGCTTATCGCCATCTGCCGTAGGTATTGACTCGTTCGTGACAACCGGTGTCGCTTTCAGTGATCCTGCTAAATTGATGTCCTCCTTCCTCTCGACTTCGTCTCTTTTCACGCTCTCGGTCGAGAGCCTCGCCATCACGACGGGAAGTCTTGCTCTTCTTATGGCTAGGAACTATCTCAATGAGTCTAGGTAGAGAACAAACGAAGCATAGCAAGATAGAGGCTGAAAAGGAGCGCAAGGCGAACGTTTAAAGATCGCGGGTGAGGCGCGCTTTAGTACACCGCACAGACACTCGATCGAGAGTCTGGGGGAGGAAGCTTGGAAATGCCAAGTTATCTTCAACCAGGATGTGGCGCCTACAGCGATCTTTTCCATAGACGGGTCCATGTGAGCTGCCAAATCGAGACGCGGGGAGCCATAGATCTACGCGTCGCCACAAGGATCTTGCGGTCGACGCGATTACCCCGCCATTTCTGCGACGACGACTGGCTGCTTAGACGAAAAAGGACCATTTTGGATCCTTCGAACACGAACGTTGCAATCCGCTAAGTAGAACGCATGTCCGAGGAGCATTGGCAGGTTGGAGCGAATTTCGTGGCTTGATGCGCCTTCGCGCGAGATAAAGATTCCGATTCGTTGACCAACGCCATACAATGCAGAACGCTATTCAGGTGATAATGATGTACAGAAGACAAGGAAAAATGAGATACGCATGACCGGACAATCTAGCCCAGGAACGCCTTAACGGCTCCGCCGACGTTCTGCAAGTCGAGCAGGAAGGTGTCATGGCCGAAGAGGCTCTTCTCTTCGCCCAGCTCAATGTGCGTCACATTCTTATTGCCAGTCCGCTTCAACGTGTTTGCGATTTCTCGCTGCTGCCATGCTGGGAAGAGAATGTCGCTCGCTACGCCCAGCACGAGAGCTGGGGTATTCGCGAGAGGTTTCAGGCCCGCTACGAGATCTGCCGGCACTTCATGTGACGAGGCTTGCGTGTCAACGTCAGCTTCATCCACGGGCTGCTCCTTCTCTTCGTAAGGCTTATCCGGGAGAGTCAAACTGCAGACGTCGTTGCTTGCAGCGGGAGCTGGGGCCCTTCCATCCACATAGGCCTGTAGCTTGCCGTGATTTTCTAGCCTGACGCGATTGATGCGGTTGCGGTGCTCCTGGCCAAGGTCGAATAAATCCATGGCTTTGGAGACATACAAAAGACTGTTGGGGTCGTACTCCAAGCACCATTTCTCGCCAGCATGGTCAAGATACGTTTCGATGAGGAAGTCTGGACACAAAGCTGGAGGGCGGGATGGATCAGCACGCCGCCGGCCAAAGCGCTGCTCCCATTCCGGCCCACTGCGATATGTGACGGTGGCAATTTCACGCGCAAGCTTCATACCGCCGTGAGGAGGTATGCTGTCGTAGTAAAATCCACGTGCCCAATTTGGATCCATCATGAGCACTGTTCCGATCGTTAGTGATGTCTGTGTAATGTCGAAGAAGGTTTAGTGTACGCACCTTGCCGCTGGGTATGCCTCATGGCGATACTGTACGGATGACTTCGAGCGCAGCCACTGATGCTGACTATCCGGCCAACTCTTTCAGGATATAGAACGCCAGCAGCGAGACTTTGCATGCCACCCATACTCGATCCTACGCTAGCATAAAGCTTGTCAATCCCTATGGAGTCAAGTAACCTGAATTGTGCCCGAACCATATCCTCCATGGTAAGAATCGGAAACCTAGTCGCATATCGTTCGCCATTCGCAGGGTCCAATGAAGAGGGTCCTGTCGAGCCGTAGCAGCCTCCGATCACGTTTGTGCAAATCACAAAGTATTTGTCCGTATCAAGGGGCTTTCCCGGGCCAATGAACTTCTCCCACCACCCAGGCTTCGGATTTGCTTCTGTACTGTGTGCATGACTTGATGCTGACAACCCAGTATGTAGTAGTATTGCGTTGCTCCTGTCCTTGTTGAGTCTCCCCCACGTCTCATACGCAATATTGTATTCCGACAATATGCCGCCCCAGTCCAACAGAATCGGCTCCCGCGAATGGAAGTTCAAGTGCTTCCCGGTGGTGTACGACGGCTCCGGGCCGGCTAGGGAACGGCGAGAAAGCGATGCGGATCGTGATTCGACTTTGTCGAGACAGGGAAAGGACAACGCTGGGTTCGTAGAGCCAAAGTTGAGCTCTGGTTCAGGTTCCGCAACAGCAGCGGCGACCTGCGCATTTCGCGGAGCTTGTTGATGTAGCTTTCGAGCTGGCGCTTTATTCGACTGGTATCGGGCGAAGAACAACGGTGCTTTTGGCGCTCGCCTGGATGCAACCGACGCCTGCGAAACCGAAGGCCTTGCGGCTGCTATGAGACTACGGGGGACGCTCATGCTTGGAGAAGAGACCTAGGGTTAACTGGACTATGCTTCGCAAGTTTGCGAAGACAACGGAGGTAGTACACGGCGCCATAGTGACGCTACCGCTTGGATTATTAACGAGGGTTGCCGTTTAGAAATTGTAAGGGTGTGTAGTGAAGTTTCGATCCAATGAAGACGCGTAGAAATTGCGTCTTTGCACGTGACTATAGCGTCATTCTAGCGAGGTGTCTGAGGGCTCTTTCCTCTTCCGGACTCAACACCATGCATCTATCACCATTCCATACCGAGGATGCTCTGCTCAAAGGTTATGCCAGCTTTAATTGGAGGTTTTGGAATTTTTTTTTACTTAGCTGCGATGCGACCAGAAAAACTCATCGTCTCTCTGTCCGGGCTTGTTCCGCCTAGGCGCTGTCGTCCGTCGATGGACGCTTGTCCTCCCAAACCACGGTACAGTTGGACTGCCCTGCTAATCCAACTGACTCATTCTCCTTGAGGTCCAACTCAACCAAAGGGATCTGCTGCTTGATGATGCCCGATCGGATCATAGGAAAGATCGAGTGAACAATTTGCGCTCGAAATCTATCCTGCGCTATGGCGATACCGAGTTATTACATTGCGTACTCCCACTAACTAGCGTCTGCTACTCCTACTGGCACCGCAGACCAGCGACAAGGTATTTCCGCGACGTCTAGTCCGACTTAAGTACAACCCGCGGTCACACAAACGTACTCAGCTGGGTGTCGAAGCAACTGCATGTTGCGCAGAGGTGTCAATATCCGGCAGCCGTTGCCGCAGTACGGACCGGGATGCCGATATTATCCAATCTATCTGGAGACAACAAAATTCCGTTTTCGCCCAACCCAAGGCGCGTGGGCACAAACCCCGCTTTTTCAGAAGACGCATGTGGAGAAGATGAGAGGTCGTGGCGCCTCGAATTTCGTGGCGAGTCGCAGCCTCCCTGTCAATACCTCGCAAAATAGTTTCCGATATTGTTTCCAAACATCCATTATCACAGTGAAGAAGCCTTCAAAATAGGGGACCTTAGGGAGGGCTCGCAGCAGAGACATGCAGAAGATCAACCGTGTCACCCGTTGAGTTCTAGCGATACCTCGATCTACAATAACTGTATATATACCCCGGACTTTCGTTGTGGTGTTCCAAAGCGCATGCTCTTCGGATATTCTGCCCTGCTAATATGAAAAAGCTTGTTCTAGGTAGTACAACAGCGGCCCCGTTAATATACCTAAAAGCTTGACCACGGTCATGCTCTTCTGGAACGCACTCTTCCATTGGAGTAAAATCATCCGCTGTCCTTCAATAGGTGGCTTGGGCGCACACAAGCCTCCAGACTACGTCGTTGTAATATAGACCAGCGGATAGCAAACCTGGGATTTGACTGGCTTCGACCAGGTACGGTAGACATCCCATGGTCTAATGCGCCTTCGACCCCGGTGGTGCGACAAGCCATGCCGGCCTCGACACCACCACTTGTGGAGTCAAACATGCAGTCAGTGGAGGACTTTTACCTGTGGGTAATAAGTTGTCAGTGAGCTGCGGGAGAGAACTATGGGAATCGGTGGGCCCTAAGATATAAAAGGATCGTGGACGGCCTTCCAGATCTCCACAAAGAGTCTCCGAGAACCAAGTCAACGGCCTTATCTCAACCACCATACAACATGAAGACCTTCTTCTCCACGGTCGCTCTTGCGAGCATCCTCTGTGCTGA
Organism: Pseudomonodictys pantanalensis; assembly: GCA_019022785.1. Classification (NCBI taxonomy): domain Eukaryota; kingdom Fungi; phylum Ascomycota; class Dothideomycetes; order Pleosporales; family Parabambusicolaceae; genus Pseudomonodictys; species Pseudomonodictys pantanalensis. The sequence continues at coordinate 170,972 of JAFHBV010000063.1, forward strand.
AGCCGTGCAAGGCCACTGTACGTCGACATACCCGACCTTTAGAAGCCATGAAGGTGTACCATACTGACCAGACCAGATATCTTCCAGAGGCTCACGGCCAACGGCGTTGAGGGTGGGGTATACCAGAATATTCGCGAGAATACGAACAACAATTCCCCAGTCACCGATCTTGCTTCGAAGGACTTGCGTTGCAACGTTGGCGGCGGATCCGGTGCCTCCACCACCACGGTGTCTACAGCTGCTGGCTCATCGCTCACCTTCACCGCTGACATTGCTGTCTATCACCAAGGCCCAGTGTCCTTGTATGTCCATGTTTTTGCCTCCCCTCTAATCGGCTGATGAGCTAACATCTTTCAGCTATATGACCAAGGTGGATTCCGCTCCCGCCGCAGATGGCTCTACACCATGGTTTAAGATTAAAGAGATTGGCCCGAAATTCCCTGGAGGAACCTGGGATTTGGAGCAGTCCTACTCGGTCAACATCCCCTCCTGCGTCCCAGCCGGCGACTACCTCGTCCGTATTGAGCAGCTCGCGATCCACAACCCTGGCGCTGCGCCCCAATTCTACATCTCATGCGCGCAGGTGAAGGTTACTGGCGGTGGAAGCAAGAGCTTCAGTGGTGTCAGTATTCCGGGCCACATCAAGGCGACCGACCCCGGATACACGGTGAACATCTACAACAACTTCAACAACTACACCGTCCCAGGGCCGAAGGTCAGCACTTGCTAGGGTTGCGGCGGGATTCGTTGAGCTTCTCTTCATGTATATACTATAGAATGTCAACATTATTCCTTGCAGCATCCGACTTTGAGCTGAATGTACAAGGTGTTCCGAGGTTTACATCCTGCGTATATAAGCTCGCTGAGCGCTAGGACATGAAGCGAACGGCAAACCCATTGTTCTAATTTGTACTCGCGAAAGACGACTCCTCAGTATTTGTCAGGTACACTGTGGTCGGTACTTAATTTGAAAAGGCGTCGGGAAATTAGGTGTGGCCCGATACTAGGTAATTGATGGATCAGATGGGGCAATGCGGTACTTGACAGCTCTAGCGTACCATGCTGCGTGGAGGCGACTACTTGGAGGACATTGTGATATTGTCCGCCGACAAAAGCAATTCGATGTCGTTCCTTTGCAATCAATGATCTGGATCTCCGACCTGCTTGATCCGACGGTGTGGCGGACGGGAGGCGGAAGAACAGGACCAGGCTTTGGCACATGACGTGATTTGGATGGATGCTTCCAAGGCGTCTAGATTGCGACCGGAGGCAAGAAAGGTGAGCATCTGCACTCCGTGCTGCGGTCATGCTTCTTGTGAATTTTCTGAGTGACGGGGCTGAAAATGAAATGAGCGTTGCGCCCGTGAGACGTGTTGGAGGCCGGATGTTCTCCTGGCTAGGGGACGAGCGTTTGAAGATGAGAGACCTATTTTTGGTGCAAATCTGGCATTTGCAGCATCTGGGGCCGCCGGACGGGACTGGAGCAGTCTCAAGCGCATCTAGATGGCGCAATACTGCGACAAGTGAATCTGGAGGCTGCAGTGAATGATGATGCAGGGGAGGGTCGCGTGCCGGTGGTGGTGGTGGTCGACGTGGTGGAGGGCAGGCGTTCTTCTTGGCGTGTTGACCAAGGAAGGACCGATGCACAGAACATCAGATCCACAGCTAGGAGAGTAATCCCTCCCTCGCCCCCGTTCGTTGTACACATTCGTTGCCGTCTCGCTCTCGTGTCGCCGCGCGCAAGGCTGCTGCTACAAAAGGACCTGCAAACGCTGCCACTCCGACGCCGCTCCTGGCTCTCACCGCACCCCGACCGGGTCTCTACGTGGGCTTAACCGCCAGGGCTCCTCGACCGCTGACCTTAGCACACGAAACACTAGCAACCCCTCTGCGCAAACTGCCCCAGAGATCCCCTTGATTCGGCCGGTCCAGCTCGAGTACCCGCTGTTCCTCTGTATATGCAGAGCCCATCGCTCAACTAAAACCCTTCCCGCGCTTCCTCCATCCACCCACGGGGCGTTGAGCGCTTGCCGAACATCCAACACCGCTCTCCATCGCCCGAGGCCGCCATGGACCACGACGACGATTACTTCGGCACGCATGCCGGCGGCCAGCACGCGCCAGGCTTCCAACTCGACTCAGATACAGACATGGCAGCTTCCGCCTCGGCCTCATCATCGATGCGACCCTCCATGTTCTCCTCTCCAACCGCCTGCACCCGAAAGCAGAGCAGGATGTCACGGTCTGGCGCACCACGACCCATAATCACCCCTACCAGCCCGCTCTCCTCGACGATACCGCACAATTTGCTTCCCTCCGCTCCCGCCTCGCCGCCGACGCCCGCGCCCAGTCCCACTC